>CAKAKR010003812.1:3515-16607 GCA_916700685.1 Adelosebastes latens | reverse complement strand
TTGTGCCTCTCATGTATTACCATTACATTGGAGTCTTTTCTGCCGATATTTGAAAAGCCCAGGAGGTCGTTAAACAACACTTAACCGCTGCTCTGAAGATATATCAAGAGCCCTCAAAAACTCTTCTAACCATCTGTATGAAAAAACATTCTGTTTGAAAAAGGGAAGACTTTTAACCTGTTTCCCAAGTTGCGACTCTTTTCCTAATTCAGACTAGACAATCTCGGAACCCATCCTTTCCATGCTTCCCATTCATTGCAATCTGGTAGCGTGGCGGCGCGATTCGAGAGACGGAGCGTCACGTTGGCCGCTCCTCATTTGCATAAAGTTGAGGTCTAGGCTACTTTATGCAAATCAGGGGCGTCCGACGCGACTCGCCGCCTCTGGAATTTGAGTAAACTTTGAAGGAAAAAAGCCGAAATTCCAGCTTCTTAAATGTGAATATTTTCTTGTTTCTTTACTCCTCTATCATAGTAAACTGAATATCTTTGAGTTGTGGCCAAAACAAGACATTTGAGGACGTCATCTTGGACTTTGGGAAACACTGATCGACATTTTTCCCCATTTTTCTGACATTTATAGACCAAACAACTAATCGAGAAAATAATCGACAATGAAAATAATTGTTAGTTAGTTAGCCTGCAATCGGATACATGAAGACCTTTGTTTGAGGAAACAATGCTTTTTAAGACCTGCAAGTTTTTTGTCAAATGTTGTTTTTAATACAAAATAAAGTCTTAATATTTTGCTTGTGTTTTACAAAAAAGGCAAGAACGTGTCCTTTCTGCTTGATTAGGAAATAGTGTCGAAACTTGGGAGTCTTTTTTATTGTGCAACAACTGGAATATATTCTCCTCCAGATGTTTAGAGGAGTCTTTAAGGATTCTGGAAATGCCGTCAGAACAGTGGTGAGTGCTTTTAAACAACCTTCTGGGTTTTTCAAACACCGCTGAGTATTTATTTTTTAAGCAAAGTCGGATGCTCAGCGCCGTGACTCACAGAAATACACGAGAGGCACAAACTGGGCTAACCTGCTACATGAGGACAGGAGCATCTCCCTCCGGCCTCAACAGAGTCAAACTCTGCAACTATACTTGGACGCAGAGGCTGAAGCTGAGACAGATCCTGGCCTCGTTCACTAACTGGGCTTCCTGCCATCCCTACCATACTCACACACACAAACTGCTTGCTGGATGCCGGACAGGCAGTGCTCTAAATGCCTTATCACGATCAGAGTGTCTTCCCTTATTAGGCTTTGGCCCCTGCCTCCGCAGAGCCAAATGAAACGAGACATTGCCTCACTGCTGTCCGTAAAGGAACAATTAGCCTACAGCTAATCCCATTAGCCAGCCTGTAAACGCTGCTCACGTTTTCCATTCAGGCTAATCGAAGGGCCCTTCTCTATGCATCTGAATAGCCATCCATCATGTGTAAGTGTATATGGAGGGTTGAGCTGTTTCGCTTTGACCAGCGGCCAACCCCACTGGAAAGATTAATGTAGCTGGCAAAGTGTAGAGGAGTGTGTCATCCAAGCGTGTTTAGGTCATAGCAGAACAGTGAAGATGAAGATAGAGACACTTTATAACCTTTTCAATTGGGGCTTTGTGTGAAAGCGATGCAGTACAATAGCACATCTGCCTCTGCATTTGGTGGCAGCGTCAGATGTGTGTGTGTGTGCGCCGTACGTTTTGGTCATCTTACCGTCGCCATTGGAGATGGGGGTGGCGTCGCACTTGCTCTCACACTGCTGCATGGTGGTTGGTCGGAGGGACTCTGCGCACTCGTTAGACGGCTGCCCGGTGTACGACAGACACTGCACCGTCCTCATCTGCTGGCCCAGGCCGCACTGCGCCGAACACTGCGACACAAAAAACGTCACACTTAGTGTCTGTGCAGGAGCAAGTTCAGCCGGTGGAGACTGACATTCAACAAGGTAAATGAGGACCATCTTTCCTCGGTGACCCTGAAGTCTTCGCTCCCTCATGCATGCAAACACACACTCAGCCATTCTGAGTAATCCCTGCACACACACACACACACACATACACACACACACACACACACACGCTGCACGACTTGATCCAATCAACCAATCATCAGGGCACGCAGGCAGCGAGCAGAAAGAGTCACCTTCCCTTTTGTCTCATTCAACTGGCTGCCTGTCAGTGACTGTGTTTCCAACTGTTGCTCGCAAGGTTATTCCTCATTTTTGTATATGCGTAAGGCCGGAGATATACTTGCATCTTAACCACTGACTATGTACAAAACCAACACTCCAAAAGGACGCAGGTTATGTGAGGCAGCGTCATGCAAACACATAGTTAAAAGCAAGAATCTCTCTGGCTTAAAGAGAGAGACAGAGAACAGACTGAAAATTGCCTCTTGTTTCTCTGGAGGAATTCCCCTCTAATTCTTTTCAGACTAAGAGCCGAGCTGCAAACAGTGACGGAGACGAGGGTGAATCATTTCAGATGAAATTACGAGGACACATGTATTAAGTGCTGCTGGCAGAAAGGCCATAACTAGAAAGTTCTGGAGTCATTTTTCTAGGATTTTTAAGCATTTTTTATGGATGTTTATTCATGATGGATTTCAGATTCAGAGTTCAGAGAATTCAGAGAGGCGCAAAAAGGGTTTTAAAGTACGTTAATTAATTGCCTCAGTGTGTTGTGTCACAATCACTGCTGTTGAGCTAAATCAGCGGCCAAACTTCAATAACTAACTTACCGTTGTTTTCAGAACACCTGCATGCACCTGACCCTTTCACCTCCCTTTGACCTTTTTCCTTTGATGCATGTCATCCTGTCTCTCTCTCTTCCCCTTTCCTGTCTATCACTCTGTTCTATCCAATAAAGGCAAAAAATAATCTTAAAAAAAGCTGCAGAAATGAGACAAAAAATAGTAAAAAAAAAAAACAAAGAGCCCAAACAATAGAAGTAAAAAACTACAAAATCCATTAAAAAAACAAAACAAATAAAAGGTGAGTAGATAGTAGTGAATATATAGATTAATAATAACATGAACATTGACCTTACTCAACCAACTAACCCATTTTGTTTGTTTCATTGGCCTAAGACATTATTTCAAATGAGTGGGTACCATTATTTTTCAAATGTTTGAATATTATATAAAATAATTGATATAGTGTACGCTATATTTAGAATATTTTCTGACGGCGAACTGAACTGAAAGAGAAGCATATCTATACTGATTTTGTCATCTGAGTCTGCTGGCTTTGGAGAGAGCATAGATAAGTTTCACTTTCAGTTCAGTTCCTCGTCGGAAAGGAGAAGGAAAGGGCGGCAAGATAAAGCATTGAAAATATTCTAAATATAGCAAACACTTAAACGGATATTGATTTTTTTCAGTGAGCCTTTCTTTTAGATGGCCGAAATATGTTTTTCTGCCGTCCCCGTCCACAGCACTGTATTGCTTTGCTCCGGTGTCCTGTCCTGTACTCCTGTCTGTTTCTCCAAACTGGGGGCGTGCCGAGCGTCATCTACTGTCGGTAATACACTGACTCTGGAGAAGCACCTCATACAACCCCACATCAAAACACCTGAACTACCACTTTAATAAAAGCAACCTAAAATGTTAATGAATAATGACTCGATGAACTCGCCTTGGCCACAGAACTAAGGGAGAAAACGTTTGCTGACGCATGAAAAAGGTTCTTGTGCTGAACCCAAATTGTGCACCTGACTTCTATAAATGTGTTAGTTGTAATAAAAACTGAGATCGGCCATTAAACTCCTTTACAGAATTAAAAAAAAACTACAAAAACAATGGCAGTAGATGCCAACACACCTTTGGGCAAAACACGAGCCTCAAATGAGTCTTCATAATTACTTACACACACACCTGTCAGCCATCACTGTGTGTGTGTGTGCGTGTGTGTGAGTGTGTGATATGAACCCGGCCGTCAACAAATGCTTGACGAGAGAACTACCAGGCTTTCTGTCACCTTCAATGATCCTCTCTGGCTGCCTCAGATCAGTGAGCCCGCATGTCATCCCTTCCCAATTAGAGAGTCTTTATTAGGACCCGCTGCCGGCCGTGACAGATGGCGTACGTCAATGGAGCGACTTAAGTGGGATTTGAACCGATGACCTTTTGGCCTTGGGAAACCAGGAGCTCGGTAGCTGGCAACAATCTCCCCTTTCTGACGCTTGGAGGGGCCGGAGCTGCGAGGGCGAAGCTTGTAATTACAGCAAGGGAGAGAGGGTTGCACACACACACACGCACATGTGCAGTGCATGAGAAAGTGCTGTGTAAGACTCCAGCTGTTGCTCCACGAGGTCGGCTCGGCTCTTTGAAGGAGCGCGCTGGAGGTTATCAGTCAGCTCCGCTTTGTTTACGACTGTTATTGGCTCTGATCGAATTGTGAAGGTGCGTTATTGATGTCTGTGGACGCACATGTGGCCGTTATGAGGAGAAGCTGTGATCTAGACCGCCTGACTCTTAACCTTTGACCTCTGACCTGAACAACACAGGGGGCTCAAACCATCAGAGCACAAGTGACCATCTTCTAAACATCAGAACACACTGTTTAAAATTCCACTAAATTATCAACAAATCCTGCAGAATAACAAGCCACACTTTTTTTGTACGTGCAGCTTTCTGTGACGCACGTGTTTCTGGCGTCGCCTCGCCAACATGAGTCAGCTGTGTTGTAAAGTGTTCAACAGCTTTGCTGAGCACACTAAGTCATGTCAGGGTGAGCCCAAGAATGCTCCTCCTCGGCCTTCCTCTAAACCGTGTTCCTGGAAGTGATAGCGAGGCCTGGTCCGAGGCAGAGATAAACTTCAAACAGCCGGGAGGATATTACTGCCGCTGATCGGGCCTGCTGGAGCACTTGGACCCGAACGCACAAACACAACCTCTACGCAGACACACACGTCAAAGGCCTGCTTAGTGCGTCATCCAGGTGTAAATTATATTAACCATTCACCAACACATGGGATCTATCTGAGCATCTTTTGTCTTTTAAACATCCAAGCTATCCTTTTAAAGGATTAACCAGCATACGGTTGTTTGGGAAGCTCACTAAAATCATGCTTAAAGGGACAGTTCCCCCTAAAATCAAAAATACCTATTTGTCCTTTACATGTGGTGCTATTTATCAATCTAGATTGTTTTAGTGTGAGTTGCAGAGTGTCGGAGATATATCGTCCGTAGAGATGTCCACATATATCAGCCGTAGAGATGTCCAATCTCCGATATAATGGAACCACCGGCTTGTGGTGCTCCAAAAAAATACATTTGAAAAAACTCAACAGCAATGTCTCTTTCTAGAAATCATGACCCGGTTACTCAAGATTATCCACAGACCTTCAAAAAAGAGAAAAGACCTGGAGCGCTCGGAAGTTCAAACAAGTGTAATGAAGGTGCTCTTTGGTAGGGAACACAAAAGTTCACAAAAGAAGGAAGGTCCAAGGCACTCTTCTAGCAAAAAGTTGGGAAGTAGGAACTGTTTTCTTTCTACCGAACTGCACCTGCCAACCGTATCACCATGCAGAAGGATGATCTATTCATGGACAAGAGGCTCGTGCTTGTGATAGCGCGAGACGTAAACATTTATGGCGTCCTTCTCACCGTGCAGAAGGAAGCGTGCATCTATACTCGATACTGCCAGCTCACCTAGCACCACTGAGCTATAGCTAACGTTACAGCTCAGCAGAGGAGGACGGGATCAATGTTTACATCTGGAGCTGTCACGAGCCTCTCGTCCGTGAGTAGACGCACGCTTCCTTCTGCGTGGTGACACGGTTGGCGGGTGTAGTATAGTAGAGAGAAAATAGTTCCTACATGAAACTGCTCACAACAAGGTCTGTGGATCATCTTGAGTAATCGGGCCATGATTTCTGGAAACAAACATTGCCTCTTGAGTTTTTCAAATTGAGCACCACAAGCCGAGTACCATCTAGTTCCATTATATTGGAGAGAAGGCAGACATCTCTACGCCCGATATTTTCAACACTCGGCAACTCACACCAAAACAATCTAGATTGATAAATAGCACTACAAGGAAGAGGAAAAATATGTATTTTTAATAGGCAAAAATAGCGAAAATAACTCATTTGTACTGCATGCAAAAAACGGCATGGTTTTCAAACAAATGGGTACCTCGTGAGTAGACTCGTGGGTACCCATAGAACCCATTTTCATTCACATATCTTGAGGTCAGAGGTCAAGGGACCCCTTTGAAAATGGCCATGCCAGGTTCTCCCTCGCCAAAATTTTGCCCCTCTCCCGACGAGTTAGCATGACATGGTACCAATAGATTCTTTAGCTTTTTTTTAGTCTCACATGATACCAGTAACTTCATACTAGCTCTAAAACTGAGCCTGCTAGATCTGGGGGTCGACGGTGTCCTAAAGGAGATAAAGAGATTAAAAAAAAGTGATGTGAAGGAGGTGCCGTCCTACCTGTCCCCATTCACCAGGGATCCAGCGAGGAGGAGGACAGCGTCCTAAACTGCAGCGGATTCGGACCGGAGGTTTGTTGTGGCTCGGGCAGTGGGCGGGCGGGAAGGTCTTGGTGAGGTCGCTGCTCTTACACAAGGCGATGCGGTGCTTGAAGCCGGGGCCACATTTCGGCGTGCACTATACAGAGGGAGGAGAAGGAGTCAGAAGAACATCTCGACCGCACCAACGAGCTAAAGTTAGTGTCAGAATATTATCACTCACCTCCGACCAATCCAGAGTGACCCACTTGGGCGGGCAGGACTGATTGTTGCACGACTCTCGTTCGATAGGTCGGTGAGTCAGACAGTGGGTGTCCTCCAGCGTCTCCTCCTCAGCGGGGCCGATCTTCCTGATACACAGGACGGTCCTCGTCCTTATCCCACCGTCACACGTCTTCCCACACTCCGACCAGTCGCCAATAAACCACCTGGAGGAGACGGACATGAGTTAACAAGTGTTGTTACTCTGTGTACCAGTGTGTTATACTCCCTGTGGTTACTTCATTACAAAACAGGCTTTTGATAATGTCAGAGTGTAAAATCACATTATGGTTCTGCACATTTGACTTTATTAAGGTTGGATTACCAAAAAGGGCAAAGTAGGAAAACACAGCGGGGCATCGAACCTCAGTACCTTTTTGGGTACAAACAGAAATACGTCCACAGCACTGAGTATCACAAACTGTCACGTGTCAAATTATTAATCTTGTTCCTGATTTAAATCAAAATTATGCCAATTTTAGACTCATTTATTGGGGCATGTTATTCTAGAAAAACATGTTTATATTTCTCAAAGTTAGGTATTTAAAAAAATATACTTTTTTGGTATTGATACTGAAACTCAGGTATGGTATCGGCATTAGTATAGAAAGATTACAAACTCCACCACAGACCCTCTGCAGCCCTCGAAAGCCCCAGGTTCACTTTGTGTCAACTGGTTTATGGTAAATCGATTAATAACTGAAAATTTGTTTGGGAATACGCATCACCAAGTACAAAAGGAACTTAAAAGTCTTGTAAAAATCTAGTTTTAAAACCTTTATTACTTCAGTTTTTTCCCTGGGGGTTAATCAAATGTGTCTTCATACAATGGTTCGTGTGATATCGTTTCTTTCATTTTTCATGCGTTTTCCTACAAATATCCAGCGACACGTGTCAATTTCTGCTCGTTACATGCATACAATTTTTCAAAATAAACTTCTGTCTTCACAGGAAACAACTTGGTTAGGTTTAGGAAAAGATTGTGGTTGGGTTAAAATTACTCTACTGTGTCTTAACAACTTAAGTATGGAAGTTACGTGACAAATAAATCATTGACGTTGACTTCTAGTATCACATAGGGTACGAACAGCTGTCTCTTGGGCGAAAGTCCTGTGTTTCTGTACCCAGCCATCCACCCCGACCTCCTCCATATGCAGCATTTGTTGCTCTTTATACTTACGTGGATTACATACGAATTGATTTCGTGGGATATATACGAATAACAGTGCATTACTTTTCGTGGGTATGGCTATAAACAGTGTATGAGAACGGTCTGGTTAATTTGACCATGAAAAGGAAATACGCATATTCACTTTCTTGCCGAGAGTTAGATGAGAAGATCGATACCACTCTCGGGGAAACAGCTAGCCTTGATCTCTCCACCTCTAAAGCTCACTAACTCTGTGTATCTCATTAGTTTAATCTGTACACAAACTGTAATGTAAAACATGAATGATGCAGATAAACAGACAGGTAACCACCATGTTGCCACACCGTGCTGCTGAGCTTTTGACCTCCAGTCTTATTCAAGCTCTCTGTCTACAGACTTCAGAATTAATATCATAAAACTGCCCAGACAACAGCCCTCCAAACACATCCAGCCTGCGAGATATTACATCATGTGAAGGAATGTATACAGAATTAACGACGTGTTCAAACATCTGTGTTAGCTTTCATTACTCGAGCCCATAAAAACCCTGGCTATTCTAAAAACAATCGTGTTTACGTGGTCTCCTTCAGTCGGCCTTTTCCTGAGGCTGCGGAGCGGCTGTTTGCCTCCCGCGAGCAGACACAAATGTCATGTGTGGACTGTAACTCAATACGCACACACGCACACTCTGCAGCAGCCTTCAAGTACTAATCAAAATAAATGAGATAGCGCAAGTCTGCGTCCACCGAATACAGATGTGAAAATAAATAACCCAAGACTGTGGTCTAAATGTATGAAAACAAATTACCACTTATACAGTAGATTTACGATACTATCAGTTTTTTTTTTTGGCTGAAAGACACCAACACTCATTCTCATACACAAATAATTGTCAGATAGTCTGAAACTAATTAACCCGATGCATTTAATCCCTCTTTTTCCAGACGTGATTGAAGTGAGTCTGGCTTCATGCTTCCAACTACAGCGCGGGGTTTTACAGACATTTGGCCACCAAACACAGGTTCATATTCCACCTGTATACGTGTACGTTACCCCTCGAGGACCGGCGAAGGAGCCAAAACAATCAAACACAGGTGGTCATTTTCAGGGCTCTAATTTCTGGCACGAGCCAAACACTGAAAATAGTTAACATATGAAGTTATAAATCACCGCCGTTTTATTTTATTATTTTTGTTCCAAAGCAGGGCTCATTGAAGGCGAATTAATACCGCGAGTCTCATTTTTATGGAGGGTTTTTCTTTTTGAAAGCATTAACTTAAAGCTGCTATTCTCAATATATCAATATATTTATACGAACAATGAATCAAATTGTCTGTGTGTAATGTGAAAGGTGTAGCAAACCTGCAGAGAATTATCACCTGACAAAGTTCTCCTCAGCTCTACGGACCGTTTTAGCATCTTTAAGCTAATTATTTTGGTTTTACAGCTCGTAACTTTGTTGTTTTGGTTCAGTCTCACTGTTGTCATGCAGCAAATAAAAACATACGCTACTTGCCCAAACAGCACCAAACAGGAGATTAAGTTAGAGACTATTTGGTGAACATAGTGGAGCATTTAGCAGCTAAAGATAGATATTTCCCTCGGGAGCTGGTGGAGACCAAAAACAGAGCTAAAAGAGAGTGAATATTGGACACAAACACAACTTCTAATGAATGATAATGTTGCGACATGTCTGCTGAATGTGTAAATAGGTAACTGTTTGCTAACACGTTTACCTTAAAAGTTGATAATATGCACCAGATTCGACTGTTATCAGGTCATTCAATAGGCATTATTGGTTGCTATAAGCACCAGAGATGTAGGTCAGTAGGGGCCTACTACACCTACTACGTTGTAAAAGAAGAAGTGAAACTTAAAAGCAGAACGTTCTACAACGTAAAACTGAATGAAACGTTATGTTTTGAACACAAACTAAAAGTCTTCTTTAGGTTTAGGCAATGAAACTACAACTTCTTTAGGTTTAGACAACAAAAACAGTTAGGTTTAGGCAACAAAACTACAACTTCTTTAGGTTTAGACAACAAAAACAGTTAGGTTTAGGCAACAAAACTACAACTTCTTTGGGTTTAGGCAACAAAACTACAACTTCTTTAGGTTTAGGTACCAAAACTACAACTTCTTTAGGTTTAGGCAACAAAACTACAACTTCATTAGGTTTAGGAAACAAAACAAAACGAAACTTAACGTTTAACACAAAGTCAACTAAACATTGGTTGATTTCACGTGGTATGCAAACTCCGGCCTCCTGGGTAAAAGCCCTGTGTTTTGTGTCCCATCTGTCACCCCCAACCTCCAGCCCATACTTTACTTTACTTTACATACTGACACTTTCTATGTCAATGTAAGTTTAAAAAACTCTTTTTCAAATACAAAAGTACTCAACTAAGCAGGCTAAACTACACTGGAGAGCAGAACTTGAGGAAAAAAAATGAAAGAAAATGTGATTAATTACCATAAATATATTTGACGGTAATTTTGATAATCTATTAATCATTTAAAGGTACAGTGTGTAGGATTTGGTGACATCTAGAGGTGTGGTTGCAGATTGCAACCAACTGAGTACCCCTCCGCTAACTCCTCCCTTTCCAAGACTGTGGTAACGTGAGCAGCCGAGTGCAAAACCGTGGTAACGCCGTTCGCCTCGCTCAGAGGACATTCTTACCATAATAACACTACTTTAGGAGCAACAGAAGTCAGACGGCGGCTGGCGGTACCACGGTTTTGCACTCTGCAGTTTCACAAGCTTGTTAGAGAACTACGGTGGCCTTCAGGTAACGTGAAAGGCTCTCTCTAGAGCCAGTGTTTGGTTTGTCCGTTCTGTGAAGAGGATCCACTCCCTACGTGGATACGAAGGGCTCATTCTAAGCTAACGAAAAACACAACGATTCTTAGTTTCAGGTGATTTTACACTAAAGAAAACATAGTTATGATGATGTTTTTGGAGAAAGAAATCGAACTGAAGACGTCACCTTGGGCTCTAGGAACTTTTGATAGACATTTTTCTCTAATTTTACCCATTTTACACCCTAAACAACTGATCAATTAATCCACCGATAATGAAAATAATCTGAGCGCTACGTACTCTGGAGGACACGGCTCAGTGTTGCAGTCTCTCTGGTTCTCTGGAGGTTTGCCGTCTGGGTCACAGTAGCTGTTCTGCACCACCGAGTTGTCATCCAGCCTTTTACACACCACCTCCTGCTTCTGGGAACCTAAACAGGAGGGAGAAAAAAAGATCGATAATCAATAAGGCAGCAAAGCACAGCTGATCTCGCACATTCAGAAACATGGAAGCCTGTCGTCGTGTTTGAGCGCCGTGTTTGAGCGCCGTGTTTGAGCGGAGATGGTATCGCTTTCAGTCTGTAGTAAATCCAGACATGTAAATTCCTGATTCTTTGCAGGATATCTTGGCAAATCACTTTTACAGAGCAGAGAGCTCTTTACTTTGGCTTCTAACGGAGAGAGTGAGGGCTACCGTATCGGTGTCACACCTCCCACTGTGTGTGTGTGTGTGTGAGCATGCATGAGTTTTCTGTGCGTGCGTGCGTGCGTGCGTGCGTGTGTGTATATATATGCCATACCAACTCAGAAAGGGTCTGTTTGGGCCCTCGTGGGACGTATCCCACAGCAGACTTGTCTGGCAGATGTAATGAGATATGGATGTGTGTGCGTGAAGTACAGAAAATCTACCCATCTGTAGCTCGAAGTGAAATACAGTTTGGAGGAACAGTGCGAGGCATGGGGTAAAAGAGTTTTGGTTGTAAGGCTGTCAAAAGATGTTTTTCATGGGTTTTATTACGGTAGTGATATATTAAACAAGGCTTCAATGATTAGCTGAGCTAGCCGTATCGAATGGGTGTATGATTAAATAACATTTTACTGATTTAAAGCTCAGCAAGGTCACAAATTAGATCATTTGGATCAACAATGCAAAGGCATGTTTACAACACTGGAAGGAACGTGTGCGCTTCCCCCTTCTAAGGGAATAGCTTTCTGCTCCGGACTTGGAAATCCTTCCTCAGAAAAACCCACATGCTTATTCAGTCATGCTTTTACAAAATATTACAAACCCGTCCAGGCCACACTTGACAACTGGGAAGAAACACTATTTATTGTTACATGAAACCCATTGCTTTTGGGCTAAAAGGTTTGGTTTAGTCATTCTTGAGGCCTTGGTCAACATTTCACTGCGGTTTCAGATTTTGAATGTTTGACTTTGTAGGACAAGCGCTGTGGAAGAGCGGCCGTATCTGTGTGCAGCGCTGGTAAACCAGAAGCTATGCAGAGCAGGCTCATTCACAGAAATTACACCATATTCATTACTCTGGCTGAAACAGGGAAAAAATATACATATTGAATTTATTACGGGGCTGAATCTCCAGCTATAAAGTAATGATTTTGGAAAGCCATAGCAAATTATGATACTGGGTTTCCACACACTGCTCTTCAGCATTTGTGTAATTATTGGTTTGGGGAAGATTTACAGAATGACACACACACACACACACACAAGATATGAAGTATTACATATTTGAGAAGGTTAGAAATATTCAAAAAGAATTTAAAACACCCACAGCGTGTTATGCTACTCAACACCAAAATGCTTGGAGTGCTCTTTTTGCAAAAGGCAACTGGAGCTCAGCAGAAGGTCGACACGGACAAGACGCTGTTCTTCTCTCACAGAAAAATAAACTTTAATAATGAGAACTTGTACAGTAGATTTAGAAAAAAACTATTTATGTTTATGAAGTACTTTACACAACTAGAAAAGTGTAGATCTCCGCCAGGTGTGTCTCCCTCTCCCCTCCCAAAATGAGACCAAACTTTTCTACGGATGTCAGTTTTTGAGTCACAACAAAGGCCAAAATGTGGCCTGGAACAGACTAGGTAAGGCTTGTTTTTAGCCTAGCCATCTGTCGGAAAAGCCTTTTGCTACTGAAGCAGTTGTTGACCGCAACCGGCCGGTTAGGAGGAGTGAGGAGTCAGCATTCAGTGACGGTATAAAAACAGTCACTAAATAGGTATTTCAAAAATTGTGAATCGCTGCAACCCTGAAAGGTTCTTGAGCATACAGTCATAAATGAGCACAGAAAATATCAGGCTGATGGGTCCAGTAGTATGCGAGATTAGCCGTGGACAGACAGAGAGATACACACACGCAGGATCTGAACACATGATCTCCCCACGGGGGGGG
>CAKAKR010003804.1:2454-38325 GCA_916700685.1 Adelosebastes latens | reverse complement strand
GTGTGACTGTGGTGAATCCGAATTAACCAAAGTCACACATTAACACAAACAAGCTAAGCGATCGAGGCAGCGGTAGACCAGCAACTCCCGTGTTCTGTGAGGTAAAATTACAGTTTTTTTCAATGGAGTCTGGTTGCTTTGGTGAGAGCATAGATAACGACTTCAGTTCCCCGTCGGAAACATAGACTGCATAGCCGTCTCACGGCAATGTAAACCGGTAAAAATATTATAAATATAGAGTACACTATACTGTACTACTGATATTGTTTTTTTTAGGTGTTTAAAATACGTTTTGCTGCTGTCCCTGTCCACAGCAGTACATTGCTTTGCTCCCGTGCTGTAACTCCTGTCTGTTTCTCCAAACTGGGGGTGTACCGACCGTCATCTACTGTAGGTAATACACTGACTATGGATAAGGACCTCATACAACCCCACTTCAAAACACCCAAACTATCCCTTTAATCATTATTTATTTTTAATATTTACTTTACTTTCGTTCAGAGGGATTTCCATGGAGGCATTGCTGGCACAGCTGCACACTCTGGACAATCACTCTGCCCTCTATCTTCTGCACTCCCTGACTCCTTTGGCTCAGTTTGAGGAGCGCAAGATAGTGGATCTGCTGCAGCAACTGCCAAATTCACCAGGAACAGGTCAGCATATTCATCATCCTCTCCCTTGTTGTTTGTTTACTGGAGTCTGAAATGAGTTTTTGGGTTGATTGTCAAAAGAATAACGTACTTTTTTTTCCCCCTGCAGAAGACACTGAGGTCGTCAATAATCTCAGCTCTAGTGTGCAGAGGAACATAGTTTTGTTCCAGGGGTTCTGTGCAATGAAGTATGCCATCTACGCTCTCTGTGTAAATGCACATAAATACTCTAACTGCACCGAGTGTGAGTCGATGCAGCATCAGCAGCAGCACCAGCTCTCTGAAGCAGAACAGGACCAAAACCAAACCTCAATGTCCTCAGAAGGTACAAAAGCCGTCTTTCTTATCTGCGGTGAAGTTTCAGTTTGATGACAGATAATAGAAACATGTCCTTCCTGCTCATTTTAGCTGATTATAATCTTGCTCACATGGGTAGCCTGTTTTAATATACAGCATTTGTACTTAGTTTTGGTGGTGTTGAATCATACCACTGACTTAAAAAACAAAGAAGTAGAAAAAATCTAGAAACATGTAAGCCAAATATAAGTAATCGCTTGTATATGTAAGATGGAAACATCATTAGTATCTTTAAAATAACGTGCCATTACAATCATAGACAAACAAAAATATAAACTACAAATAGACTACAAACTATGATGCCAAGAAATCACACAGGATTTCAGCAGCCATTCTTGACCTTTCCTTTTCTTATACAGTTCTGAATGATATTCTGACCTTGTTCTTTTCTGTTTGTGTTTTCCAGGTTGCCCTTTTCTGTTTCAGCACTACCTGTCAGAGTGTCAGCTCTACCTGGAGGCCGTGCCCGCCATGTTCCGCCTGGAGCTCCTGGAGGACATCTTCTCCCTTCTCTTCTTGTCCACCGCCGACTTTGCCCAGCAGATCCAAAGAGACACAAACACAAACCAGAACACAGGGAACGCCACTCAGTCCGAATCAGACACAAGAAACACAAATGTAGAATTGGGAAGCAAAGCAAAGACGGAGGAGACGGAGTGCAGCACGAAAGAGAACCAGAATCTGCGTTCAAGTCACCTGGAGCTTGGACACTTTATCCAGGGCTGCAGGGGGTTTCTGGCCGACGTGACGGCCATGGCGGGTTTCCTGAAGCTGCTGAAAGAAGGGTTGGAGGGCATGTGTGTGGTGGGCCAGCAGGAGGGACAGGAGGCGGGCAGAGCGCTGCCTCGAGAAACCGAGGCGGCGGAGAACCTCGGCTGCTCAGTGACGGCGGAGACATTCGGGACTCGCCTGCAGAGGTTGTCCAAACGCACAGCGGAGGCTCAGTGGAGGCTGCAGATCATCACCAGCAATCAGGGCAGTGGAAGTGGTGAGATGGACACAATATTTCTTCAGCTTTTACTTTTAGTTTTTTGATTTGGGGTGGTTGAGTTCAGATAGAATTGTGGCATTAATTCTTTAAATCTTGATGGTAAATTCACTTTCAGGTTCAGAAAGTCCTGTCCAGATGTCACCGGTCAGCTGTCCTGTCACGCCTCTGGGACGCAGTAAGAGCTCGAATCTGAGGAGAAGGAAGAGACCAGGGAGACACGTTACAGAGAGACAAACCTCAGTGGAGACACACAATGGAGAAATTAGCACGAGCGCATCAGGTGAGGCATAAACAACAGCCTGTCCTTTATATGTGTACATGCGCTGATTTAGGTTGTCAGATCTACTTTTTTGTTTTCCTGCGATTTTTGTTTTACAGATTTCTATTAATTTTGCAGCCCTACTCACAAATAGTTTTTATTATGACGTGAAAATTGCACTTGTAAGAAGTTTCTTTATTTTTGTGTGCTTTAATCTTCCCTCAGAAAAGATTTAGATTAAAGATGAGTCTTTTTTAGTGGCAGTGAATTCACTTTTTTAAATGAAGTTCACCCAAATGACTCCGATCCGGATCTTTGTCCTTCAGGGGAATTCAAAGTAATCTTTTAAAGACATGTTATTTTTGTGGATTTATGACAAAGTGCATTTGTCCTTTGTCAGATGGTGGGGGAGGGACAGGTTGTGTGGAACTGGAGGTTTGTCCATGCGGAGGTCCCCACAGCTGGCTGGTCCCCGCCATGTTGTCCCCTCCAGAGTCGCTACTCATGTCCTGCATCCGCCGAGGGAACTTCATGGAGGCTCATCAGGTCTGTGTGGCAAGCTGGACTTATTTGTGTTTTAGCAGCTTCAAAGTGAATGTTTCTCATTTTTATACTTTTAGTACAACTACTACTGTTGCTACTACTAATATAATCTAATATTACTACCACTAACAACACTATTCTTATGCTTACTACCAATATCAATACTACTACAGCTACTTCTAATTATGATAAACCTTTATTTCAGAGACTACTTGGCTGAGTCCTGTGTGTTTCTTGGCTTCTCTGCAGGTGTCTCTGGTGTTTGATCTGGAGGCGTCTGCCTGCTGTGGTGAGCTAGTGTTCATGGAGCGCTACAAAGAGGTCCTGGTGGAGCTGGGACGGGTGGAGCAGAAGATGGAGAGCCAGTCTATGTCTTCATCTTCGTCCTCCTCGGAGGGTTTGGGGTCAGCAGCTGTGTCAGCCGCAGGGAGGAGTCGGCTGGGCAGCAGCGGGCGATCAACCCTGCAGGCCATCGGAAGTGCTGCTGCTGCAGGTTCAAATTTACTTATATTCATATGTATTATGTGCTTTACGTTTTTACATTTTTTATGTTCTTATCGCCACTTGATATAGTATTTATAAAGTACAGTAGATAACTCTGATCTGACTTGTGTGTTTTTTACTGCAGGTGTGGCTTTCTACTCCATCTCAGACATAGCAGATCGTCTTCTCAGCACCCCGGCTCACCCGATGCCCTCACTGGAGGACGGCTACTGGCTGAGCCGCTGCACTTCAGACCCCTCTGGCCTCCTCTACACGCTGCTGGAGGAGCTGAGCCCAGCAGCCATGGCTGCCTTCGACCTGGCCTGCTGCCACTGTCAGCTCTGGAAAACGTCCCGACAGCTGCTGGACACCGCAGAGCGCAGACTCAACAGCAGCCTGGAGGCTCAAGGTAATGCAGCCTGAACTGTAGATGGTGCAGGTTACAGAACAGATTTATTGGAACATAGAGGTTGGGACAAGACTAACTACAATTTCATGTGTTTATTAGCAGCTTTGCACAGGTAGTAATTTTGTTTTTCATTTTTATACCCTGTCTGCCTCCCCAGGAGTGAGAGTTGACCCTAAGGTTCCCCATTCTGAGGGGATCTGTGGATTTCCTATGGTACTGCAGCAGATCAGCAAGATCCTGAATCATTCTGCCACTAATAAGAGCTCTGTCAAAACAGGTGAATAAAAAAACTCAAACAATTTCATTAGGGGAATTAGAAAATGTGTATTTATATCGATATTTGGCTAGTCTTTGGCTAGTCCAAATCAGAGTGAAATTGATACTTTTGGTTTGTTTTCTATTTAGTCTGGTTCAGTTTCACAGTGAACAAAATAAAGCGGACCAAATAAAAAAAATAATAATTTGCTGAAAGGCGTGTACGAAGGAGCAAATTTATCATTTTCGTCTTGAGAGCTGCCACTTCTATACAGGGAATTGCGGACTTTGCTATATATTGCTGTCGAAGTGAAGTAACGTTATTGTGCGCACGAATCCCTTCTCCTCCAGTTTATCTCAAATGGCTTTATCTATATGGCTAATATCGCTTTTTGTGTGGACTTTATTTATCATATTCTGTGTGTACTCTTCGGCCGAGATGTCAAGCAAACGTCAGACTTCTGCAGAAGTCCCAGTCAGTCAAAGTACAATTACTGCGTTCACAACTGCCCAAACAAACTACACCAGAGCTCAATTAAAACAGACTAAATGTTGGCTTTTGAAAACACCCTAACATGCCACTTGGCTGCTCCAATAACGGAAAAAGCCGATCACACAGTGACTTGCAGATGCAAAATAACTTTCCTGTCCAATATTATAAATGAAGCAAATGTACAGAATAGTTTCTTTGTTACGGATCCGCTCTTGTTCATATTAGAAGCTGTTGGGGAAGACCAAGTGTTCGCCAGCCCATTTGGTTGCTGCATCCAGGAAGTGCTCCTGTGTTGCTACCCGACACTGAGTGAAGAGGGCATCGCTGCTCGGCTCGGTCTAGCTCAACGTTTGGAGACCACCCTGCACATCCTGAGCACTGCTACAGATGGCACAGGTCAGCATGGTGGTAACCATTCATTTCCAGATGCAACATTTATTTTTTTTGGTAGTCACATGTTGAACTATACAGTCATTTCAACAGAGGGCAGTGTGGGCAGCGCTCTGCTGGCACAGCTGGTCGACCAGGCCAGTCTGAAGCAGTCGGAGCTGGACGCCCACCCCGTGCGCTCCAGCATGAAGCAGCTGCTCCGTTCTCTGGATCAGCTTTGCCCATTCGAGCCAGACGATCTTGCCAGACCAGATTATGTGCGCAGTTTCCTCGACTACGTCAACACACTAGCATCTGTGTTAGTGCGCAGCCTTGGTTCAGAAGGTAAGATAATTTGTCATTGAGGAGAGATGATGTGCTTTCTGTGACCCTTTAGGAAAGAGATGCTCGTATAAAAACAGAAGGAACAGTTTTAGATTCTTCTGCCTTGTGCATTTGGCAACAGTAACTTTTAACAGCTCTTTAAAAGTTTAAGTAGTTTAAGTGCAGAGTGCTGTTTTATTAATTATTCTTGCTGCTTTTAGACATCACCATCTCAGTCTCAACACTCACTTCCCCCACCTACACTATCATAGCTGGTACTGGAAATCAAATCAGCAGGCACTTTGTAATAAGTTCACTTTTGTACCAAACTCTGCCTCTCTTGCTGTTTCTCTTAGACCAGAGCAGTGGAGTGAAACTTGGGAATCCACTGCTGGTGCTGCTTCAAGCCCCATTTCAGCTTCTCTCCCACCTGCTGTTTGACAGACAGGTGTCTCCTGACAGGTACGCACAGTCAATGTGAACAAGTATATACTGTATAAGCCAGCAGTTTGCATGCTATGCTATTACTCACCTTGTTACAAACTGTTTTATCTCCAGAGTGCTGTCCTTGCTGCAGCAGGAAGGTCTGCGACTGAGCGTCCAGCAGGTGATCGTCCAGCGATGCTGTGAGACTCTGCCGGTGTGGATCTCCTGTCCAGGTGATGACAAAGACCCTAGTCGGGCCAGGAAAGATGACGGAGAGTTTGGCGTTGCCAGTTTGTCCGTCCTTCTCCAGCAGCATGCTCAGGAGCACGTTTCAACTCTGGGAATCACAGAGCCTCAGTCTGATGCGAGCTCTGATTCTGAGGCCTCAGTGGATGAACACACCCCTACACCCACCAACCTCTCCACCTCACCACCATCTAATTCCTCCTCCTCCTCCTCACCCTCTTCCTCAAGCTCTTTCCTCCTCACACCTTCGGCCCTGTCTTTCCTAAAGTCTCGCTCCCCGTTACTCGCCATGCTGGCGTGTCTGAGCGCCTGCAAAGGAGAAGCTGCCCGGACACAATCCTCCGGATGGTCTGGCTATTTCCGCAGCAGCCGTAAGGAGGTCGTCCTAGATGGAGAGCAGATTTCTCGTGAAGCAGACAACCTCCTGAAGGAGTTCCCTATTCTCCGAGCTTACCTTCACACTATGGCTGAACCGCTGCTGGACACCCTGTTGAGTGACGGTGAGGAGGGTTCTGCTGGACTAGGGGCGGTTGTTTGTGGGAAACCCCTCGTCAGTCTCCTGCTGTCTGGGCCTCAAGAAGGAGTCTCCCAGGCCGTGGCTGCTGAGGCCTTCCAGAAGGCTCTGTCCTCCAGAGACCTGGGCCGAGCCCTCAGTCTGCTGGAGCTGTACGGGCAAGGCTGCAGCCAGGAGGGGGCACTACGAGACCGCCTGCTCGCCTGCGCTGCATTAGAAGGTGAGAAATGATGGCCAATGCATTTTAACAAAGGACAGCATACACTTTGTGTGCCTTTTAATATGAGCTCCAACCTAATAAATACTGAGGTGACATTATTTTTTCTAGAAAACAAAGTTTTTTTGTTTTTTTTTCTTTATTGCGAAAGTTCAATACAGTTGCTACATAGGGCATACCAGATTTTCATTACAAAAATTGCAGTAAATATATTTCACCTTTTTCCAATGTTTTTTTTGTGAATTCCTGGATACAAATGTAAAATGCAGCAGTTACTTTACTGTTGTTATAAATGTACAGTAACTAAAATGTTTGTTTATTTGTTTGCTCAGATGGAGATGAAGGTATCGGTCAGCTGTTCCGCGTACAGGATGCAAACCTGCGGGCGCGTGTTGCCCTCCAGGCTCTGGAGCGATGGCCTCTGTCCGCCTGCCTGGAGCTGCTCGAGTTCTGCCTCAACGACCCGAGCACAGAGGCCTCGCTGAGGACAGACTTGGAGCTCAAGAAGAAAGAACTGGACATCTATCACTGGGTAATTTATAGAGATAAAGTTAGTTTTAATCTCCTGAGAAATGTATACAGTATAGTTGTCATGCGAGCATTCAAACCTGTTAAAACAACAGAAAAGAGAGTACAGTAATTGTTGATATAAAAACTGTCCTTGTAATCAGGTTCACAGTGAGGTTGTGTAACTAAAGTTACTTACTTTTGGTTGCCTTTATTCAGTATTGGCTTCACTTCTTGCAGTACATCATGTTCAGGTGTTGACATGTTCTGGCAGCATAATTATGCACTACATTCTTCAGTGACATATTTTGACTTTACATTGTGACATGCCAAATATTTTACTCCTCTCTTGCCACAGATGTTGGATTTACAGCCGCCGTTGCCGTGGGCTACATGGCAGGAGCTGATGACAGCGTCTAAGACAAAAGCTGAGTCCATGTTGTCTATGATGGTGGAGGCTAAAGTAATTACAACACACACCTGCAGCAGTTTGCTCAGCAAACGCTCACACATTGTTAATTTATAGGATGTCAAACAAAAGCTTAACACGCCTTAATCTCTAAAACAAATATTTGTTTGTCCATATAATAAGATTATCATATCCTCTTTTTTTTTTTTTTGCAGGAGTTTGCTCTTTGTGCCCTGTGGGTTGAACTCTATCCAGTATCGGACCAGCTGAGACTGCAGCTACAGACTCAGCATTTGCTTCATCTGCTGGAGAAAGGACAGACAGATGAGGCGTTCCAGGTCAGCAGCGCTTTACGGCCAGTTAACTTTAGATTGAAATCCATTTTAGGCTGTAAAAAAACATTGGTAAATTTGTCCGATATTTGTCATGGATCACTAATTTGATCCTGACTTCTAATTATCTTAAAGGTCCCATATTCTAAAAAGTGAGATTTTCATGTGTTTTTATTATTAAGCAGGTTTAAGTGCTATATAAATACTGTGAAAGTATTGAAACGCTCAATCCATGGAGAAATACACACAGCTCGTACTCAGAAACTGTGCCTTTAAACGAGCCATCAGGATTTCTGACATTTTGTGATGTCACAAATCTACAATATATAGACAATTTCATAGTTATAAACACAAACATTCTAAATGTGTTCCAGTTTATTTCCTGTTGCAGTGTATGTAAATTACATCAGCTGACAGGAAATAAACATGTACCCAAGCTGTTGCCTAGCAACGCAATTCGGTTGAAATTTGATAAAACGGAGCGTTTCAGACAGAGGGTAAATACAGGCATATTCAGACAGACAGTATCAGGAAAATAAAGGTTTTTTTTTAACATGTAAGCATGTTCTAGTAGAAACATGAAATACAAGCGTGAATAATATGGGACCTTTTAAAGGTTAACGTTGGTATTTTTCAACCCAATCTTCCTAAGTGACTAATGGGGACAACAATTTTGAAATTAGTCCAGTATTGAGGGAGTAGCAAAAACATCGGAAAATAGGGTTGGAAAATACCAAAGTTACCCTTTAACAGGCAGATGCTTACAATATACTCTGTTGTTGCCTTGAAAAACAAGTCATCCTTGTAAGTTTGTACTGCTGTATGTAGAGGAGAGAAAGCCTTATGATTGTTTGTAACGTCTTTAATTTTTAAGAACACATTCACCCTCAACTGTGATTCTCAGTTATTGCTGTGAAAGTTTCTCTCTCTTTTGTTAATGTCCTTTGTACTTTACTTATTTTCTTTTAGTTGCTGGAGGGCCTCTCAGACTTTGTGGTCGGCCTAGACGTTTGTGAGCGCGCTCTGGACCGCCGCCCCGGATTGGCTGCTTGTCACTTCCTGGCCGACTACCTCACTCTGCATTTCCAGAGGCAGGTGTCTCCAGCGCGTCGACGTCACATCCACGCCCTCCACCTGGGCTCTAAGGTTTGTGAATGTGCACTGATATCATTTCTAATAGTATTAAGCAGTGACACCTGATGTGTTGTGTTTACATCAGTGGATGTGTTTTATCCTCCAGGTGCTGCTGACTCTGCCCCCAGCGGCCAGGCAGGAGTATTTCCCCCTGCTGTCGGAGCCCCTGCTGATGCTCGAGCAGCTGTTGATGAACCTGAAGGTGGACTGGGCAGACGTGGCGGTGCGAACCCTGCGGAGCCTCCTGGTCGGTCAGGAGGCTGGCTTCGGAGCAGAGGAAATCGATAAGCTCCTGGCAGACTACGCCTGCAAGGCCCTCGACTTCCCCTGCGCCCCGAGAGAGAGGTCTCGATCTGGTCAGTGCACATTGTATGGTGACAATCACCGACACATGCAGAGAAAACTTTTGAAACAGTGTTTAGGACTGACTGAAATGTGTCTGGTATTGAAGTTTTTAAAAACTTATCCCTAACACTGGAACATATACAGAATTATCATACAAAATTAGACACACTGACGAGGACTTTGTTGTCCTCCGGTGCCCTTTGGTCCCATAATATACCAAATTACATTCTTCTTGGCTTGGAATCAGTGGTGCTTTAAAACACAGAATGTGCTAGTGCTTCAAGAAATACTCTATAGTACATATTTTAGCACAGCCAATTACCATAGCAACTTGTGCTTAGATATTTGACTGCTTGTTTTTCAGACTCTGTCATCAGCCTCCAGGATGCGCTGATGCAGTGTCCTGCTCAAGATAGCGGCTCCATATCATCCACTCGAATCGAATCTCCAACATCCTCGGCTGGTGAGACATTTGCACTTGTTTAACAGTAATAATATGAAACACATATTGATTCTTCATAGGGATTTTACCTGCATGCAGAGTCAGACACACAACAGCGCTGCTGGAGTTTATATGTTGTTGCCCAAGGAAACATAAATATTGATTTATCCTCTTCCAATCCCTGAGGGCGCTGGCGCTCGCTAGCATGTTTGGAAGGAGGCTCAGTCGAGGAAAAACTAGCGCAGCCATTTTCAAAGGGGTCCCTTGACCTCTGACCTCAAGATATGTGAATGAAAATGGGTTCTATTGGTACCCACGAGTCTCCCCTTTACAGACATGCCCACTTTATGTTAATCACATGCAGTCTTGCTTTGAAACCTGTGTTTTATTGATTTTTCTGATCTCTTTCTGGTGTTTAATCACAGGCAGCACCCCTACACACACCGCCTCCTCAAACAGCACGGACAAGGAGAAGGATCGAATCTCCGCAGGGAGGAAACGCCGCTCGGCTACCAAGTTCCAGCCTCCAGACCAACCGCCAGCACGCAAAGACTGGGTCCCTGACACCAAGCAGCACATGTGCATGGTCTGCCAGCGTGAGAGGTTCACCATGGTGAGTGGGCAAAACACTGCAAGACTCCCTGGTGTTAATATGTCATAAATTAAAAAGAAGTACTTGCCGACATGTCAAATATATTTTATACATAAAAGTTCTAAACAAATTCCCCCCATGGGGACAAATAAAGAATATCCTACCTTACCGTAACACCATAAATAATGGTTATTTGTGTCTTGCTTTTTCAGTTCAACAGACGGCATCACTGTCGGAGATGTGGCCGTCTGGTTTGTCACGCGTGTTCAGAGCATAAGATGCCCGTTGACGGCTGCCCAGGAGATGAAGAAGTCAGAGTCTGTGACCAGTGTTACGCCTACTTTCACCCAGAGTAAGACTGAACCTCAAATACAATCCTTTTTTTTAACAACACAGGTACTATACTTAGAATAATCTCTTCAGACAAAGGGGTTTCCTGTATTCATGGGAAGTCTTGAATATCGTAGTGGTATAATCTAGAAAGGACACAACGTTTCATAGGAATCTTACAGCATGATTTCAAAAAAGTATAGCAGGTTTTATTTTACAACTTCTGTAAATTCAGAGCATCTGAGAGGTAGATGTCAGTTACTGTTCATGGGCAATCCCAGGACGTTGCGGTTATATGACATGTGCTGTAACCACTCGGTTAACAGGGCTCTCCGAAAGGATGAAGATTCATATAAAAAATCAGACATGTTGCTGTGTTTTGAAATTTATTTGTGCTGTTTTCTTTTTTTCCATGTTCAGTTCTGACGATGAGCTGGAACCAGCTGAAGGTAATTTAAATAACATCAGAAATTGTATGTGAACTATTTCCTTTTTGTTATATCAGAGTCAGAAAAAAATGTGTTTTTATGCCTCCGTGCCGGCGACAGTCGTAGCAGGAGGTATTATGTTTTCGGGTTATCCGTCCGTCTGTCCCATTCTCATGAACGCGATAACTCAGGAACACCTGAACACCTATCTTCAAATTTGGCACAAATGTCCATAACGTCCACTTGGACTCAAGCATGAACTGATTAGATGTTGGTGGTCAAATGTAACTGTGACCTCACAAAACATGTTTTTGGCCATGACTCAGGAAGTCGTTATGACAATTTCACACAAATGTCTAATAGGATAAAATGATGAAGTGATGACATTTTGGACAGACATGGATGTAAACTTCAACTTGACCGGTTAGTGGAGGCATACAACCACGGGGCTCTAGGTTTTTCCTCAAACTTTTTTATTCATAAGTAATATATTTTTTTATTGTCAATCAGCATATAAAATTAGTTTCAAATATTTTATGAATATATCATCCATTTATGTTCATCTAAAATGCCCCATTTTAAGACGATAGGATTAGTGAAAACTGAAAAATATGAACAATTAGGGAGGGATCTTTTCTTATATATAATCATAGATTTGCAAAAGTTTTGTCTTTCTAATAAGAATTTCTCTTTAAGCCTTTCAAAACTGAACAGTGTTCCTTCTTTCATTATGTTGTATACAACCGTTTGTCCAATCTTTAAGCAGCCGTTCTCTAATCAGTAATGTATAGAGGCGATGATGATGAGCTGTCTCTCTCTGCTCTTCCGTCTGTGTGCAGCTGCTGGAAGCCCCGTCATCACAGAGGAAGCTCTGGATGGGATGCTGCATCTGCCTGAAGTGGTCCAACGACAGATCCAGCTCAGCACAAACCCTGCAGAGAACCAGCTGCTGCGGACCGAGTTCTACTATGAACAGGTCTGGATCTCAACATTTCTGCACCGACACTTAAGCAATTATATTCCTTGAATGCTACTCTACTTAACGTTATGGATTATGGTGCATATCATTTCTGATTGAGTGCAGTACAGCAAGCTGAAAGTTGAGGTTTCTATAATTTTAGATAGTTGACAGACCACTATACAGTTGCCTTATAGTAGAATGAACCCACTAAGACTAATGATGGTCTTTTTCCTGAAACTCCAAGGCTCCCAGTGCGTACCTCTGCGTGGCGATATTGTCTCTGCACAACGACCAGACGGCCTGTGGTCACCAGCTCATCAGCCACTGCCGCTCTCTGTCTCGTAAACTCACCAATCCAGAGGTGGACGCCTGCCTCCTCTCCGACATCATGCGGCAGCTGCTCTTCAGCGCTAAGCTGATGTTTGTTAAGGTTGGCCGCAGCCAGGATCTGGCCTTATGTGACAGGTAAGATGTAACCCTCGGGCATTTCTTCCTGTTATTAAAGACACTGTGCATTAATTTCGATGGTGGGAAAATGAGCGTGAGACAGATCCAAGTAGATAGGAATGTAAATGTGATGTGTGGCAGTTGGAAGATCAGTGAGGTTTCAAAGCCTGGGAGTTAAACACAAGACTTTATTAAAGGCCCTGCAAAGCCAAACAGGTGCAGTTAAACAAACGAGAGTTAGTGGGCTGTCAATCAAGTGCATTCTGTACATTCCCAGATGGTCTCAGAAGATGCGACACAAGTGAAAACACCTATGTGGGTGGACCCCGCTAAGGCATTTTTCCACAGAGGACATTTTGACATGTGACAGTACGGAAAGCACAGTCGTAAATTATAAAATGAATGATGGATGAATTCCATGTGTTTGTTATGTTTACGTATTTGAACAGGGACAATGCAGAAAGAGCATTAACCTTATATAAAACAAGGACAGATGTAATGTACCAGGTTTTAGCAAATTGCTATTTTCTTGCCTAATCTCTATAAACAGATTTTGCATTCATGTGTATAGTCTGTCGGCAACAGGACAAGATTTTGGTACCGGTAGCGTTCTGGTTTCCGTAGTAGTCTGTAGTCAGAGTAGTACTGACCAATCACATCCGAGCAGGCTTTGGTTGAATGCAGGTAAACAGTCTGTGTGGAGAGCAAAAGAGGCAGAACGCATCGGCCGAAATGCTTCTGGGAACCCACAGATTATCGTCTGATGATAATTAAGCTTTTTATTTGTTTGAAATTAGTTTGTAAACTGTCTACTTGTGAAACAATCCGGTTGTGCACGTCGTCTCTCAACTCAAACTCCAGTCTTGCATCTCAAGTTGCTTAGGGATGCACCGATCCGACTTTTTCAATCCCGATAAGATAGCGATACCCGGGCTTTGGGTATCGTCCGATACCGAGTACCGATCTGATACCAGAGTTTAATTAATGAGCTGTATGTCTCATTGTGTGGAATTGACTGGGATCATTCTTTTATGTGTAAGGCAACATAAAGATTGACTTTAAAAATGTGTTCCTAACTTTGTAAAACAAAATGTCACCAATAAATACATGTATAGAAATTGTTCTTTATTATTAAAATAATAAATGGTACACCAACAACTTTTTAAAAAAATCTTAAAAAATTAACAGTAATTACAATTCAAGTGTAAACCTTTTTAATGCAGAAACATTAAAACGTTTTTAAACAGAAATTAAAATTACAGCATATAATGTATATAGTATAAAAACATAACAATTAATTGGATAGATTGGCCTCATTATCACCGATATCCGATCCAGTTGTTTGAGTCAGTATCGGCCAGATATCCGATTCGGTATCTGTGCATCCCTAAAGTTTCTAATCGGACAAAGTTGTTATAGCTAACATGTTAGCAAACAACTGTGTTCTTACACATCCAGCATACACGGAGCAGCATTATCATCACAAAGGAGTAATGATTTTGGTGACAGCTATAAATCCAATACTCACTCACTCTTTGGCTTCTAGATGTTCGACTTGCGAAACCTGTGGCTGTCAAAACAAATCATTGAGCTAAAAGAGGCTAAAAAGCTCAGTAGAGCTACAGAGGTGGATGATAATCCTCTTTGTGTTCATCACTACCAGGGATCCCTTTTCTCAAGGACACATAGTCATTGATTCATTGTTAAAACATATTGATTAATGCAGCTTCAGTTGTTGGCTCACAGTTGAGGTCATGACCGATGAGTTGTCAACCACAGGAAGTTTGCTGGAATGACTCCAACAGATTGAAACTGATACTCATTGTTTGCTCCTACGTGTCACTACTCGCATAGGAATCTAATGCACTGTTGCAGCTATAAGCAGGTTTCTGACTGACTCTGATTGTCTTTCCTCTATCTGTCTTACTCAAATACACACACTTGATTTTTCACAGTTTTGCTTCCTCTTTTATTTTGTTCTCCGTTTCCACAGTTACATCAGCAAAGTAGACGTGCTTAAGATTCTAGTGACGGCCAATTACAAATATGTTCCTTCTCTGGATGACATTCTGGAGACGTCTGCTGTCACACGTCTCCGTAACCAGCTGTTGGAGGCAGAGCACTACAGGCTAGCTGTGGAGGTGAGGCAGTTCATTTTATTAGTTCCTTTTTATTGTCACGCTTCTATCAAACACCCGATGTTATGCAACGTTAACACCCCTCCCACCCCGGTTCTGTTTCATAAATTAATCTGTTGTACAGTACCTTGCCAAGAATTTAATTTGGCTTGTGAAACCTTTAATTTATTGTTTACGGCGTTCATACTTATCGTACGCCACACCTCTGTTATTGTTTTGATGTGCAGGTATATTTTTGTCTCCTCGAGGCAATTCAAAGATTATTGAGTTCATCAGAAGTTTCACTATGAAATACTTCTGTAGGATCAAGTATGTGTATATTTTGTGCTGCCATTCAACAGATTCAAAGTGGATTAAATTTATGGTAAAATATTTTGGAGTATTGATCCGTAAGTAAGTGTTTGGACCATAATTTATGATCTTTTCAGAGTGGAAAAGTCTCTAAAACAGCATTCAGACCATCATGGTGCAGATAACCCATTAGTTAGGTAGCTTATTAACCCACCCAACTTATTTAATGATTAAATTAAATGAATACAGACTCACAAAAAATTAAATTATATGGCTGCTCTTATTGTCACTGGTTGTTTGGCTGCTTTGCTAGGTGTCAACCAAGAGTGGCCTGGACCCTGGCGGCGTGTGGCAGGCGTGGGGGATGGCTTCTCTCAAGGCCGGTAACCTCACAGGAGCGAGGGAGAAGTTTGCCCGCTTCATGAAGGCTCCGGTGGATCGCAACCAGCTCAACCTGGGTCCCTTACTGCTGCAGGAGGTCGTCCAGCACCTGGAGACCACTGTGCAACCCACTCTGGCCAAGGTAGGAAGACACGTCATTCTTTATCCAACCAGCAGCTCTGCTGCACTGGTAGACATGCTAACTGCCATTACAGCCCATGCAGAAGTAGAAAATATATGCCGGGTTTTATCGTGCGTGAGTGCTACACTGTAAACAAGTTAGACATTTCCCAGCTTGCATCTATTTTGCATCGCCCACACCATCATTTTCAAATGCTAATATATAACCAAATTAACATTTGTTTTGCAAAGAAAACTTGCCAAGCACTTCCCTCTTTTGAGGAATGTATTGTGCTCTATTAATGCAAGGATGGAGTAGAAGGTGGGGATTGTTTACAATGACTCCAGCTGTGAATATAAAATCAGTAGCTCATACTAAAGAAAAACTGTGTTTGTGTGCTCTTACCTTTTAAATGAATTTAGAACAGTGAAACACAGATACATCACAGCAGCTATAACCTAAACATGTCCAGAAATCACTGGTGAATCTGCCTAATATAAAACTTTAGGTATGAAAAATATATGTCTAGGGACTATGTAATTGCCTTTCATGCAAGGCAATAAAAAAAAATCACATCCTTCTTAAAAACATAGCTAAAAAAAGAATTATTTCAGTTTCCACTTCTGTTCATTATTATATAAATACAGGATGTGTACCTCTGTAAGACCTCTTCAACCCCCAGCTGTGGAACATGACACATCAGGTATCTCCTACATATTTTTTGTTGCCAGCAGGTCTTGGCTCGTTCACATTGAGAGGACACTAATAAGTTCTGGCTTGTTTGGCTTCTATTAGCCAGGATTACAGAGGAATTTCAAGTGAGAGAGCTTTGTTTAGTACAATATACGTATGTGGTTCTGTCTTCTTCAGGAACTGCTGGTAGTGGTTCATTTGATGGAGTAGAGCAAACCAATGGCTACTGGAACAAAGGATGCCTTTAAACTCTTAGTCCTTCCTGCAGGCACCCTGAAACGCCGGCCCAATAGCAATAACTCAGACCCCCGTACAAGGGGTGCTCAGAACAATCCAGAATGGCTTTGGCCTTCCTGAGAACCAGTTGATGGTAGATGTCAATAAGCTGGGCCTAACTTTACTCAATAATCCAATTCCATGACACCTATTCAATAACAAAATAAAAATACTTAATAACAAAATACTTGCTTATGTGCACATATGAATTCTTGACCTTTTGTATGATGTTTGTGTTGTCTGTGTCTGTGTCAGACTCTTGGTGAGGACATCTTGGCGTCCCTGCGGGAGCTGGAGGACGCGCTGTGCGAGGCCGGTCCCGTGGATCGATCAGAGGGTCAGACGCAGAGCAGCAACCTCCACCAGGAGTGTCTCTACTACCTGAACACATACGGCACTCACATGGCACTAATCAGCTTCTATATGCGTCATGACTGCGTGACGGAGGCTCTGACATACCTGCTCAACAAGGTGAGGAGTATTTTTTGTTTTTATTCGATTTCCAATGAAGACATTCAAGTATGTTTGGAGGTGTCTCAGTCCTCTTTTGTGGGGATGTTTGTCTGGAGTCAGAGGATCATCTGACCTAACTTCAGATAAGATTTGATACCACGCTGTTGCAAAGATCTGAAATCTGGCTTGATGTCAGGTTACCTAAACTCTGTCCAGTGAACATGATCCCTGTCTAGGCAAAAAATGTTATAAAAGTACACTTTAGTACCCTGTTTGTATCAAAGGAATAAGCTGTAGGTTGATCAGAACCATAGAAAGGTTGAACAAGTAGCAGTGTACCGAATGTATCGCTCAAGTAAAGAAATTGAAGAAGCTGCCTACCGAGCACGACTGCACTCTCTTCTTCTAAGACAAAACTTTGACACATACAAGTTTGACATGTTTTTCTACATTTGTCGTGGCTCAGGAGTGCCCAGATGAGGTTTTTCTGGAGGGTGTGTTGCAGCCCAGTCTGGAGCGGGGGCGTCTCGGCATGCTGCAGGGCATCCTGGAAAAACTGGACCCTGGCCTGGAAACATGCAGCCGCTACCTCATCGCCTCCTGCCAGTTCCTGCAGCGGCGGGGATACTTCAACACCCTCTACCAGCTCCAGCAGTTCATGATGGTTAGAGTCTTTAATCTATTGTTTTATTCATATATTTTATAAGATTTGTTGTAATTATTTTTGGAAAACCCATAAATCAAAGCTGTGCCTTAGCTAACTGACCATTAGCACACCTATAAAAATGTGTCTTTTTTCCATTCAGACAGGCCTTCAGATTACAATATGAATTTTCCAAAAGGGGCTGTTGGCCTCGTGGTTAAGACGAGTACCATATGTCATAACCCGGCCAAACATATAATTACTGATTACAGTTTAAACCAGTGGTTCCCAATGTTTTTCTTCTTATGATCCCTTAATACGAAGCAATGTCTGAGGCCTAAAGATGTAAAACTCTTCAATATTTTGCAAGGAAAAAGTAAAGATGAGAGAAAAGTTTGATAAATAAACAATTTGATGTGTTTTTTTTTCTTATTTCCTACAAAAATAATCATTTCACAACCCATTAGATTCATCTTGTGACCCCTTGTAGGGGTCCTGACCCCCAGGTTGGGCACCACTATACTCTATACTGTCAGTCTAATTAAGGCAAAAATGACAACAAAAAAAGTCCCTGAAAAGAACAAAATGCAAAGAATTTACATTTGTTGTAACTTGTATAATTTTGCATTTCAAGAGTGATGTGATGACGTTAGATTTTTTACAGATAAATAAATAATAGCTTTTTTGTAATCTGTAAAATGCTGTTGTCCCTGGACAGGATCATGTGCGCGCGGCCATGACGTGTATCCGATTCTTCACTCATGGAGCGAGTTCGTACCTACAGCTGGGAGAACAGCAGGTATATCTCTTTTTTTTAAATCTCCCCGCTCATATGAGAAAGTTGACCCTGCCTTTGACCTTAAAATTGACCTTGACCTTGTACAGCGCTGGTTGGTCAGAGCCAAAGAGCACCTGAGGACATACCTGCAGGAGCAGCAAGGTCGGGGTGCTGGGAGGAAAAAGTCTCAGGTCAACTCATTCAGGAAGATGATGTCGTCCAATGACGTGTCCAGGTTATTCAATATATCCTGATTTCAATTATTGTTATTGCTACCACTTTTGCTTCATGTATGTTTGCTACCTGTCAAATAGACTTTTCAAAGTTTAAGTATGGACCTCTCCTTCCTTATTTTCATTAGGCATATGAACACAATTGAGCTTCAGCTGGAGGTGACCCGTTTCCTCCACCGCTGTGAGACCGCGGCCTCCTCCAAGGCGCCACAGACCAGCACACCTTCCTCCAAATCCCCTGGATCCAGCTCACCACCTACACTGTTTGGAGGAAGCCCCATGAAAGTTGAGGTTGCCTGCAAGGTGAGGTTTTGGTTGTGATTGTCCCAATACTAAACTTTCTGTAATTAAAACATGTTTAAATGGAACATTACCTTATAGCTGACTTTATTCATGGACATAAATATCACTGTCTTTATCCATTAATGGCAAAAAAAGGCCCCAAGGATATGACGCCATTGACAGGCGACCAAATGAAATGGACTGTTACCTTAATTAAAAATTAAAAATTATGGATTTCTCTAGTTTTGAAAATCGTTTTTAGATATTTTAATGCAGAAAAGTTTCATATTATACCTTTTAAAATATTTAAAAATGACTTGACTGGTTTATAAAAGCTATATAATAACTTTGTTGAATATGTTTAAGGTGAACTTGTTATGTATAACTAATGTAAAATATTAAATGCCTGATTGTTTTCTGTGTTTAATGTATATTATAGATATAAGAACATTATGTCGATCATTAATCATAAATTCAGTAATATGTCTGTAATTTGTATTATTGCAGGTGATGCTTGGAGGAAAAAACATAGAAGAGGGTTTTGGAATTGCATATAGAGTTATACAGGTATGTTGTGTATGATGAAGTGATCTTTGTCATGTTTTCTGATAAAGTATTTGTTCTCCTTTTTAAAATTTAAGTGCATACATCTGCCAAAATATTACATGTGTCACCATTTCTCCTTTACACATCAGATCCTCTTTGCCCCGTGACAAATTTTCCCATAAATGATTGTGTAAATCCATTCCGAATTTATTTTTCCAACAAGCAAAAAAAGATCAAAAACATATCCCCCTGTCCAACTGTAATGGCAGAAGAAATTAATTAACTTTTATAATCTTGGATTAGAACACTAAGAGTAAACTCCTCTCTTCCTGCCTCAGGACTTCCAGCTGGAGGCCCAGGCGGTCTACGAGCGGGCCGGCCAACGGCTCGTCCGACAGAGGCAGTACGGAGCCGTGCGGCAGCTGCTCAAATGTGTCGGTGAATCGGGCACCGCCACCAAAAACGACTGCGATGCCCTCATCCTCAGCTGTGTCTCCATTGCAGATAAGGGACCAGCTGATGTGAGTGACCGAAACCTTTTTGAAGATAGTAGACTTTAATGAAGACAGACAAGGATGAGACACTGAGTGTACTATGACAACAAATCGTGACCGTGACTCGGCTCCACGTTGTCTGCTTTGTGTTTTTATTTCCCGAGTGCCAAGCGCTCGCAGGCAGTTTCCAACACATTGGTCATGAAGACTTTTGCTGTCCTTTATCTGATTTAGGCCAAGGAGCTGGAAAGTCTCATTCTGGAGACCAAGAGCACAGAAACCAAGGTAGCGTAAAACTGCATTTTATTCTTCTCTGCTTGTCACTATCATTTTTCCTGCCTGAGGGCTGTTTTTTATAAATATAGAAATCATAATGACCTTGTTGTCAGGTCACTTTGGTTGAGTGCCGGCTATTATTCTTTTGAAATCTCCTCCTAATTTTCCCTCTTACCAACGATATCACTTTGTTTTCCTGTTTGCCTTATCTGGCTACTCCATAATCTCATTATTAGTGACCTGCCCGAGAAGGTCAAACCAGCAAAATGATCCTCTTCACTTCTGAAATCAGTGTTCATAGACTCTCAGAAAGTTCTATAAAAGAAAAATCATTGATGGTCTAACTCTCATCTCATCCGTCTGCAGATCAAAGCCTACCTGCTGTGCAGTAAACTGCGACCTGCGTACCTGCTGGCGGTGAAGCTGGAGCCGAGCCGAGCGGGCCCGTTGGTCCAGGACGTCCTTCAGGCCGCCGAGGGAGCACAGGACTCAGTGATGCAGAATATCTGTGGCCAGTGGCTGACTGAACATCACAACAAGTCATCTCAGCAGCGCCAGGGCCGACCCAATGCCAGGTAACGGGGCAGTCGGCATAACAAGGGATCACACGTACACCACTTGACAACAAATGAAGCGCAAATAAGAGGATCCAGGGTTTCTAATGCGACACAGTCCGAGAAATGGGTGGGGAGGTAGATGATTAGCAAGATTTCAGATAGATATGACTGCACATAATACATGTTATGTGGCTCGCAGCTGCAGATTATCATAATGATGGATATACAGCACACGTCACGCCCATACAGTCCCATACAATCACTCGACAGTGTATGCTGAAGAGCTAAAAGAGTGCTGCAGGAATGAGTCCTAAAACCTGGAAATGAGTTAGCATTTCAGCACTTCTGGTTCCCTCATCTCAAAGTCAATGGGTTTTTTTGAATGGGTTTTTGGTTAAATGCTTGAAATAAGGTCTGTGGTTAACACAAGCTTAAGAGAGTTTAATGTTTTGTTCTAGTTTATTACACGGCTTTGTTGACTACTCGATCCTGATTGGTCAATCACGGCGTTCTAATGTCTGTTATTTCTTTATAGCAGACCGTTGCTATGTATAACAGACCGTTGCTATGGGCGCAGTAATGGTGTCGGACTCTGGCGGACCGTTTTTGTGTCAAATTATTGATTTCTTAAGTAAGTAGCCGTATAATACGCGGGATAATGTACAGTGAGCCGGTCATTGTTATTGAATAAACCCCTTCAGGGCGGCTACGCTTCGCGTCGGGGTGCCGCATCACCACCTGTCGGGGTTTATTTCACAACAATGACCGGCTAGCTGTACATTATCCCATACATATAAAATTCTTCCATAAATACTCCTCTAATTAATTTTTTCAGAGGGGTTGCTTACAAGTGGCTAAATGAGACTACTAAACGTCATCACACCGACTCGTCCGCCTTTACAGCCTCGCTGTGTTTATACTCGCGCTCATGCGACCGTGGTGTCGTTTGTTTATAGCCTAACGTTAGCTTTTTACATCTGCCGATTGCATTCGCACTTTAAAAATCAGATCACTTTACGGAACAAAACGTATAAACGTTTGTTTGCCACAGAGCTTATTTTCTGCAATAATCCAAAACCCAATGGAAAAATCCCATTGGCTTTTTGTCGAGGGAACCCGGGCGATGCTAACTTCCTGGTTGGCCTACAATAATACGTATACAATAATACGTCATCCCTGCAGCACTCTATATGGGGCTCAGGAGTCAAGAGGAATTTAGTGTCTATGCCCAAATTTGACTAAAATGTTAGAATGACGTTTTTGCAATCCTTCAAGAGAATTCTCGGCTTGCTGCAGTGACGTACAGTTGACATAACTGTCAGTGTGGTCATGAATCATTGTGTGTAAGCAGAGGTGAAACAGGAAGCTTTCGACATGTTTTTCAGCCTGGTGTTAAAGGATTTTTTTCAGTGGAAACATCCAGGAACCCTGATGATCAATTTCTCTTTAAGTCTGTGCAGCCTTCCTGTCAGTAAATCTGACAAATCACCGCCGTGCTTTATTTAGATTCTGGAAATATTTTGCTGTACACTATTTGAGAGGGAACAATGTTACAGGAATGACATCAACTATTACACAACTCAGTATTTGATTTAGAGATTAGACGACTAATCTCCTACCTCAGCCAAAAGGGAAAAATATCTTTAACTGACTGGAAGGCCTCAGACAAATGTGTTGCCTTTTTTCTTTTTCTTCTTTTTTATGTCCTTAACGTTTCTGTGTGTGAATTTACTGAAACGTAGATACAGTGAAATGTCCTCCGCCAAGAACAGTACATGTTCAAACCTTGAAGAAACTGAAAAATTGTGTTTTTGTAATCCCGATGAAGCTGTGTACCTGTTTTAACTGATACTGTGGAGCACATTTTATCGTCAGCTTTCAGCGTATATTCCCTTTTGGTAAGGGGAATTAATATCAATATCAATTTGAGGTATTTTTGGGCATTTAAGATTAAGAGAGAAACGTGGACCCACTTATGTATCATGTTGTTGATGAAGTTTAATTTACTATCCGGAGTATCGACTCATTCGTTTTGTCTCTGGATGGCTAGTTTTTATGTCTCACGGCATAAAAAGTGACGCTAATTTTAAATCATGCTTTTCACTTTGTTCTCATGGGAATCTTCACAAACATCTGTCTGAACTATATAAATCCAAATAATTAATTTACACAGATAAACAGTCAAATAATGTTTAAAAAGGGATTTAACTTTTGCCATATTTTTCTTTTGATGTTTAATTTTGCCTATTTTTTTCCACAAAGCTTTCACACCCAAAACTAGATAACTGTGCAAATGTAACATAAAACATGTTTTTTAGTTAGTTTACATGACAATCACCTACGTTGCTGAAGCTGCCTTTTCAAGGACACTGTGTGTACAAAGTGTCAGATTACATGGTCAAGGTCTTCTTTATTTAGAGGAGGTACTGTGTTGTCCCGTGGTCTTGCTTCCCTCAGCTGCACTAGTCTGAAGACGGACGTACTGTATCTTCCTGTGATAGTTAAGTGTTGATCGTTAAGAGATGAAAAAAAAAAGCCAGTGTAGACATTCTTGCACTCTAATTCTCTTTAACTTGGACTGTTGTCTCATCACTGCCGCACTTTATACTTTAAAAAAAGTTTTAATAAATAAATAAACTTCTTTTGGTAAAAAAAATGTAAAATATGTAATACAGTAACTGCTTTGATGATGCAGGGACTAATGATTTTGAAATGTAATTGATTTCTTCATCTCCTGTAAAATAAAATGAAATAATAAAAAAAGGTAATATAAAAAAAAAAATGGAATATTGAGCTCAAGTTTCTTGAAATGAAAAGAAAAGATTGACATTTTGATAAATACACTTATTTGCTTTCTTGCCATTAGTTAGTTAGCTGTAGGATTTTGCGGCATCTAGTGGTGTGGTTGCAGATTGCAACCAACTGAGTACCCCTCCGCTCACTCCTCCCTTTCCAAGACTGCGGTAACGTGAGCCGCCGAGTACAAAACCGCGATAACGCCGTTTGCCTCGCTCAGAGGCCATCCTTACCATGATAACACTACTTTAGGAGCAACATGTTTGGTTTGTCCGTTCTGGACAACTGTAGAAACATGGCGGACTCGATGAAGAGGACCCGCTCCCTATGTAGATATGAAGGACTCATTCTAAGCTAACAAAACACAATGATTCTTAGTTTCAGGTGATTATACACTAATGAAAATATAGTTATGAATATTATCTTCCATTTCTGCTAATAGATCCCCTAAAATGTTACACACTGTTCCTTTAATGTTTGTACACTAAATATGAAGCTATGGCTAGCAGCTGGCCAACTTAGCTTAGCATAAAGACTGGAAACGGGGGAAACAGTTAGCCTGGCTAACTGCAGATTTTGTTACCTTTTGGACAGAGCCAGGTCTGCCATTTCCAGTCTTTATGCTAAACTAAGTTAGATGGCTTCTAGTCTTAGCTTCATATTTAGCATACAGACATGAAAGTGGTATCAATATTCCAACTCTTGGCATGAAAGTAATAAGTGCATTTCCTAAAATGTCAAACATTTCCTTCCACAATAACACTGTCAAATCTAACTCATGTCATCTGTGCAATCATTCAACTTTATCCAACATGTCATGGCTTAAGATGAACCATTTGTCTGTTTTTGTGCACTAATCCAGTTCTTACTTCGTTGATGTCAAACTAGAATTTCAAAAGATTGATTCAAGCACCCTTATAGTAATATCCGTTTATTTACATCAAATGTAAACATTCAACTCTTAACATGAATGTAAGTGTAGTAAAAGGCATGTTTCACTTGTATAAAACACAGAATGTAAACTCTTGGCAACCTTGCATGTGAATGCTGAGAAGGAAACATGATTGGGGAGATCCTTAAAAATGCAAAACTGAAGTTCCTCCAGGAAGGTGCAGTTTTTGGCAATGCAAATGGGGGAAAAACAAATCTTGCAAATATTGCAACGACATGATTCTAAGTCTTATTTGGTTAAAATAGAAAAAACCTTCTTATATCATACGTTGACTATAATTATCACAAAATACATTTATGCAATTCAAGCGGTAATCGTGGCTCAGACTGACGCTGATCTTCGATAGTGTTACTAATTTGTATATCAACCTGGAAACGTCGTAAGAACCCCTGCAATTGTTTAGAAATGCTGGCACAAAAGTCAAGCAATTTAGCTGCAAATTCTGGAGAAATTATATTAAAAAGAACACAATATTTGATAAAGTTGCTGGTCATTTACCCTGGCTTGACCCTTCACAGTATCCTACAGCATTACAAGACAGTTGCTTTTTTGCCTACACTGTTTTCACATTGTGTCACAAAAATATAGAGTCAAAAAGTTATTTGTGTTTACATGATAATACTGTTGAGAGGTTTTGGTTTGAGGAGCACCAAAATACTCAAGTTATTATAATGTAATTACTGCATTATTACACAAAAAAAGCAACTTCACATTATAGTACCTCTTACAGTATTACCTGACTGCTTATTAGGTAAGAAACGCTCAAGTACAGAACATCAAAACCATAATGAAATGAATGATAAGGACTCCTTTGAGAACTGAGATAGATGGTGGTTAAAAGTTGAATCAGTCCCACTCGATACCCAGAAGCTCACAGCTGGCGTCCCACAGTCTCCTCGCCGTCTCCTCACTTCTTCCCTGAGGGGCTACAAAGGCAGGGGCGCAGTCGCTGAAATGAGAGGAGGGATGTACTATATTACATAAGGGCTAATGATGCTCTGAGTCATCACTCTGGGTGCTGTGATCTCGTTTCTCCTTGACCTTGAGCATGATAATAATATTCAGTATCAAAGTGTTTTATCTGTCGACACTTTGGGAAGATCAGACACAAGAAACTTATCTTTTTTTTTCTACAGTAAATTAAAATTTCCAGTACTGAATCTTCACTTCCATCTGTGGTGACAATGATGCTTAACTAGATAACTAGGGCTGCAGTCGAATAGTCAAAGAAATATGTCCTATATATTTTCCTAATAAACTAATAAAGGAATCTTATCTTATCTTATCTTATCTTATCTAACCACTTTTCCTTGACCTTGATGGAAAACGTCATGAGGTCAAGGAAATATGTGAAGTAGAATAGGCCCTTGTCATTGCAGGGTAAACACAGGTGTAATTAATAACATTAATTATTACACGGCTTTGTTGAATACTCGTTTCTAATTGGTCAATCACTGCGTTATACGGTCTGTTATTTCTTTAAAGCAGACCGTTGCTATGTATAGCAGACTGTTGCTATGTATAACAGGCCGTTGCTATGTATAACAGACCGTTGCTATGGGCGCAGTTCTGATGTCGGACTCTTGAGGACCGTTTTTGTGTCAAATTATTGATTTCTTAAGTAAGTAGCTGTGTAATAAGCGGGATAATGTACAGCTAGCGGGTCATTGTTGTGAAAGAAACCCCTTCAGGGCGATGCAAGACCCTTACTTATGGCCCTGTTCAGCCCGGTCGCACAAAAAGGCGTGTGAATGACATGAGAATGCGTAAGGCAAAAGCGTGTAATAAGAACGTCTTTCTTGCTTTAGGCGTGTCATTTTCATGCCATGTAGTCTGTATTGACTGCAATGTAATGACGCAGAATAAAAGAGGAGAAAGACTGCTAATAGCAGGCAGGACGGGAGGTGGATGTTTCAACAAACAGGACTTTCAACCAGGAGACCGGTGTTCGAGACCGGTGTTTTGTTTGGAAGTTATGCTATTTGTCACTAACTTTCTGAACTGATGTTATGTTTTTTCACATACTTTACTTAGCTTACGTACTTATTTTAAGCCCAACCATGACGTTTTTCCTCAACCTAAGTGAGTGTTTTTGTTGCCTCCTGCAGGTAGGCTACTGCACCTTGATACACGCGTGTAATATTTACGCCTCATCGAGGCAAAACGTGACACAGACACGCTATCCTCTGGTGACACCGCAGGTCTATTACGCGCTTTGGCTTGTTATCAAGTTGCCCTGTTTCATTGAGGTGTGCCGGAGTTCTTGTATTGTGCATGCTGACTCACTGGAATGGCTGTGACATACTACATGTAATGGGATCATAATTAATTTGATCAATTACACCTGTGTTTACTATGACATGACATGTCAAAATGGCTGCTGTGAAAAGATCCCATTCATAAGGACTGCACTTACACTAGGTTATGTAATTATGTGACAGGAGAGGTTATTGATGTGCGTCTCTTTAAATGTTGCTGCTGCAAGAAATTGTGGGACGGCATTATTTCCTTTCCTTTAGTAAAGGATGAGCCAGTGTATCCTATGCTAAAGGAGATAATAAAGGAAGCATTGAAGCATCTTTCCTTAGCTATTAGAGAAATCGACCAGCTCTTATCATGGCTGCCACTTAAATACTTCCGGGTCATTTCACTCAGTTAGGAACCTTCCTACGCAAAGAGGACTATTTCACTGCAGCCTAGAAGTGCCTCAGTGGCTCTGGTTCCAGACGTTTATCCCTCCAAATCTAAACTTTACCCCTAAAATGTAAAGTTTAGAACTTTTGGAACTAAACCAACCAGCTGTGAGAGTTTAGTGGCGTGTATCTACAGATGGGAATGTGGGTCTGTCGGTCTGTTTTTGGTCCAGACGGAAATATTTTAACAACTGTTGGGAACATAGCCATGAAATTTGGTAATAAATAAACATGGAACCCCCAAGGGGATGACTCCTATTGATCTTCTGACTTTTCATCAGTGTCACCATGATTGAAATGTCTCAGCTATTAGATGAGTTGCCATGAAATTTGATACAGACATTCGTGTTCCCCCTCGGGATGAATTGTAATCACTCTGGTGATCTCTTAAATTACCCTCTAGCACTGTGGTTTTCACAGTCTGAGACTGCCGGTCTCCCCTCAGACAAAGCCTGGAAAAAGGCCCCCCCTCACCCCCTCTTTAGTTTACTTGCTTAATTTCGCTTAATACCTGGATGTCTATGGGATCATGATTATGTTTTTTGATCCCATAGACACTCAACAATTGAGCCAAGATAATAATATTGCTGTTTGACATAACTTCAGACTACACCATAAAGAAGGTCTGTCTTAAATTAGTTTCTAAAATGTAAAACTTAATAATTCCCTATGAAAATAAGAACCAGTTCCCGTGTTTGAGGTGAACGTAACACATAATGTCTAGCTCTTTGTCCCCTACAGTACCTGAAGTGTTTCCCAGAGATTGAGTGCAGTTCGTCTGCCACGGCACAGTAGATGCTGGTCTGTGCTCCTTCCCGCGGCGTTTTTAGGAACTCGGAGAAGACGGTGAAAAATATCGTCATGAGAGTCGAGTGTCTGGTCAGGTCAGAGTTCACCGTCCCCGGGTGGACTGAGTTCACCGTCACATCGGTGCCTGAGGAAAACACACCTACGTCACCATGGGCAATATTTTTTCCCCTTTTTTTTCCCACACAAGAGAAAGCAACTTCTCCTGTTTGAATAAATGGTAATCTATACAAATTGGAGCATATTAATTGCAATAGATGCAAAATATAACAAGTATTTAGAAGAAAAAATTCTACGAGCTCGGAAACTGCATTGTCCACAGAAATTAGTCATTCACCTGATCATCTGTTAAATCTAAATCCTTACAATATAAATACATAATACATAAATATGTGCAGTTAGCCTGTAAATTATCCTTTCTAATGGAAGCCTTGATAAAATCCGTCTCATTGAGTAGTGCTTTGGTCTGTGAATCTTTTTTCATAATACATTATTTTTGGCATAAAACAAGCAGAGGTCTATAAATGCTCGTTAATTTTTACTATAATTATGTTTCTCTGGATATAGGCCCAACAGAAAAAGATTAGGGTCTGGTAAAATTTGTAATCTTCTCGCTTCTCTACTCTTCCCGGAACGTTAATCTTTCTGCATTGCCAAATACAATGAAAGAATGTTCATCTAGTTTCCTTTCATTTTGTGCATATGTCTTGTATGTTTTTATTATACCGATTTCATTCTTTTTAATCCTCTTTCTATTCAGCGGTATCAGGTTACAGCTGATAACGCCGTCCCTACCGACGGCATCATCATCACGGAAGCGTAGCACCCACCCTCCCCCAGTTTAACACTGTTAGCTCTGTCAGCAGTTGATGTTGTTTTTACTGTTAACACCGTTAGCTCAGCTGTCGCCATGTTGACAGCCATGCAGAGGCAAAAGAAATGCTTCCAATCTCGCATTTAGCCCCTTTAAATGCCTTTGTGCTCTCTTTTATTTTTCATTACTTGACACTTTAGGCTAAAAGATGTATTCTTTTGTGGAATTTAAAATCTCCTGTAAAGACTTTTACTCACAAAATTCAGAAGAAGAGGATGCACCATCTGTTGCTTGTAATGGGTGTAACATTTTAGAGCAGAGCTCTTCATTTACTTTTATGATATTACATTTTATAAGCTTTTGTGCACTACATGGTCTTGAAACATCAATATTACCAAAAAAAAGGCTGGTTAAGACAAGTTGTTCCTATCACTAACCCTGTATCTGTCACTACTCTGTTTGCCAGAGTGGAGCAGGTCATCTGTCAATTCTCCCATCATGTGTTGTGTGTTTCTTTATATGTGTTTGTGTGTGTTTGTGTACCTTTGAGTCTGCGTGCCAACTCTCTGGCAAAGAGCACATTTGCCAGTTTGCTCTGGCAGTACGCTAATCCGCTGTTGTAGCTTCCCTGGCTGTGAAGGTCATGGAAACGGATCCAGCCGAAGTTGTGAGCAAGAGACGAGACTACCACGATCCGAGCCGGCGCACTGCGCTTCAGCAGCCCGATCAGGAGGGACGTCAACAGGAAGTGGCCTGACAGACGTAAGAGACACAATACAGTCAGTGCTGAACACACACAGTCTGTACTTTTTATTAAACAAGACTTCAGCATTCAAATTCTCTTAATAATTTGAATTTATTTAATATAGTATTTTCTGGGTAAGAAAAAATTTATAAATATCAGCACAGTCTCACCCAAGTGATTGACTCCAATATGCATCTCAAAGCCGTCAATAGTTTTTGTGTAGGGGCACATCATCACCCCGGCGTTGTTGATAAGGATATGAAGATTGTTGACCTCTGAAGAAGAGAACATCACACAAAAAGAGGAACATGGCAGCCGTGATACGTGTTAAATAAAGCAGTGCTCTGTGGGTAGACGTGACTCTTTGTTCTCACCTCCCAGGAACTTCTGTGCGAAGGCTCGTATAGAGCAGGTGTCAGCCAAGTCGAGCTCTCGAACCTCCACTTGTGCTTTAGGATACGCAGCCTGTATACTGGCCGCAGCCTCCTCTCCTTTGTCCACGTCTCGGCATGCCATGATCACCCGAGCCCCTGTCGTGTGAAAGATAAGCAGCAGCTAAACTATGAACAAAACAGAAACTGCATTAATGCATAGCAGAGAGGATGAGGGGACTTCTGTTGGAAAGACATTTACTGATGGAGGTCTCTGGTTCAGGCTCGTTGCTCAGTGATATAGGATAGTATTTGTTAAAGTTAAAGGGTAACTACAATATTTTTCAACCTGGACCATATTCCCCATGTTTTTGTGTCTAACTTACTAATAGGGACAACAATTTATGAAACTGGTCCAGTATTGAGGGAGAGCGCTGTAGACAGCAGCTGCTCACGGACTGCTTTATGGTGCTATTGGGGCAAGCTGACAGCGTCCTTTACGTCCACTAAAAGTGTTTGTTTTTGCCATGACAGGCTCTGATTGTTATTATAAGTGTCTGACAACATTATGGAAAGAGTCTCGCTCAAAGGAGAAGTCTCGTTCTGAAACCTGGCGAGGTGACGTGTTGCTGGAAGACAAAGGTGGAATAGTGGAATACATCCATGGTGGAAACGCGAGAGCCAGCCGGGCAGAGTTTGTTGTGTTGGAGTACAGAGAGCGTAGCTTAGTGTTATCTAAAAGATTTTCAATGTCATGGCTGAATATTTAGATGATTTCCACAATGTGGATGAGGTCTTTAAATTTGATGGCAATCCGTATTTATTTGAATCAGAGTATACGGATATTCAGATTTCACAACGAGACTTGTCCTTGAGCAGGACTTGGACACAATAACTAACAGACCGGATCAAGCACAAGATAAGAAAAACATTTTATTTCTCTGTAGGGTTCTTTCCATAATGTTGTCAGGCACTTATATCAACTATCTGAGCCTGTCAGCGGCAAAAAAAAAAGCACTTTTAGTGAACGTGACATTGACGCTGCTCACTTGCCTTCGCAGCTCGTTTAGCAGCTGACGGTTACAGCGTTCTCCCTCAATACTGGAGCAGTTTCAAAAAGTGTACTGAAGTTACCCTTTAATCCACATCTAATGTCACTCCTCAGGCAAAGCTTTACCATTATAACATCAACGAAAGATCTTAAAGTCCAATATTTGTATTGAGAATTAGGATCTTTGGTTGACATTGAGGATTAAGTTGTTGAGCTGTTGTAAATACACTTTAAACTTCCTGTGTAACAATAGCTTTAAAAGAGTCTTCTTAAAAAATTGAATTACACTTTATATTATATACAGTACATTTTAGGCAGTTGATTAAACAACAATGAAGGCAAAATATTAAAACAGCAGGTCATCAACAACATAGCCAACCACTAAGCATCCGCCAGCGGCGCCGTTATGTGTTTTGAAGTGTGGGGGGGCATCCAGCTTTGGATGACGTAATACAGTGTGTCCAACAGGATTTTGTGAGACTGTGGTGGGCGGACCTCGGACCCTCGAGGGGTGGTCAACCTTTTGAACGGTAGTGTATGTACACAATAGCTATATGTGTTTAATTTGTACTAGGGCTGTCAACACATTAATGCAATCAATCTTTCAGAGGTCGTAGCTTGGTGCACAGGAGGTTAAATAAAGCTCCAAACTTGTGCTAAAATTTTGGCGAGGAAAAACTGTCATGGCAATTTTCAAAAGGCTCCCTTGACCTCTGACCTCCAGATATGTTTATGTAAATGGGTTCTATTGGTACCCACGAGTCTCCCCTTTACAGACATGCCCACTTTATGATAATCATATGCAGTTTGGTGGCAAGTCATAGTCAAGTCAGCACACTGACACACCGACAACTGTTGTTGCCTGTTGGGCTGCAGTTTGCCATGTTATGATTTGAGCATATTTTTATGCTAAATGCAGTACCTGTGAGGGTTTCTGGACAATATTTGTCATCGTGATTTGATTTCCAATCATAAATATATACATACATTTACATAAAGCAGCCATATTTGCCCACTCCCATGTTGATAACAGTATTAAATACTTGACAAATCTCCCTTTTAAGGTACATTTTGAACAGATAAAATTGCGATTAAATACTTTAATTGATCGATTGAATTACCAGAAAACATGTTATATGGTGATAAACATATCATTATTGAGATATGAAATAACCTATATCATGACAGAAGATTTTAGCCATATCGCCCAGCCCTAGAAACTAGTTAGTTAAGTTTTTGTTTTACACATATATTAAGAATTTTGTCTCTTGTGATACAGTGGAACAGAGTTCAGTCATTTTGTATGCATTTCCCATATCATAATATATATATTCTTACTGATTTCAATATTATTGTGTAGCCCTACAGAGACTACTGTCTTCTCTTGTTGTAGAGGGGGTAGATTTATGGGTGTAAAGAGGCGTTATGATGTGTTTTGACTGCAAAACCAAAAAAGTCACCTCGCACTGCCAGGTCCAGGGCGGTCTCCTTCCCGATCCCTGTGTTGGCCCCAGTGATGAGGACTGTCTTCCCTTCCAGACTAACACTGGAGCTGCACACTCGTCCTGCTGCATATTTTCTATTAACACACACAATAACCACTTATTATTAATACTAGAGACACTGAACTGCAGCTCCATTTGTATGACCAGTAAGCCCCTTCCTTCTGCAGTCAAGTTCAAGTTATGTGTCCTCATTATTATTATTGGACATTAAAACATTTAAAATGGCAATCAGTGTGGTTAAGAGGCTGGACAGTGTTTTATATAACCTCATCCTTATAATTACATCAGTGCAATGTCCTGTCAATGTTGGATTTAATATGAGAATGAATGAGCGCATTGAATTGCTGCTTACCTTATATGTGGAGCAAATAAAATCACCAGTAACGTCACCACTCCGGTTACCGGATATCTTTATTATTTTACATTAAGATTACACATGTGTTTTTATTTACCGGTTGGTTTTAAGAAATTATATTGCCATTAGAATAATTTGATTGTGTTTATTTATATTTTAAATAATTTTACGCAATCAGATTACCTTATCAGACTGACATGTTTCTAATAACTTCTCATTTTTTCTCCAGTAACCTTATGATAACAAATGCATTTAGGAACAATAACTATTCATTACTATCAAGAATAATACAAACACACAAGAAAAAAGAAAAATAATAGCAAGTTCACAATATGCATGAACAAAAACAAATACATACATTGGTAGTTTACAAATATGCAGTAAAAGTGCTTTTGTATTTACATTATTTATGTAGTGTGATCTGATATTTGAGAAAATATAAGGGGGAAATAGATGGATGAAAGAAAATGCTATTATAAACACTTGTAAAAATTATGCCTGAGGTATTTATCACAATTTGTATGCATTTCTTTTTACTTTATGAAAGTTATAATTCATTACCATGCAATACTTTTATTGCAACCTACTCATGAATTATACATCCACAAAATGTCCAATATATATTTGCAATTCTTTGTATTTTATACACCCAGTGATACAAACAGAACAGGAGAATAAGAGAGAAAAATGATTAAATAGATAACTGAGAAAAAATACATTCACACAACACACGCATACACATTGAACCATACTTGTCACACCATAGAACAAGTTTGAGATTTGGCTCAAAACTTATTATTTTTATAATAACAGTTCCATGGAAAACAAATAAATATTTAACCATTTACTGCATTTTGAATGATGAAAATACTAACTATATTCCTTTTTAATCTTGTGTGACAGTAACAATGCCATGTCACGTCAACAATCCACATATAAATTGGTAAATAATAAATAAAAAAATTATTTTTCTTTTTACTTTATGAAAGTTGTAATTCCTTGAACCATGCTTTTTTTTTTAAAAACATTTTTAAATGTTTTTATTACAACCTACTCATGAATTATACATCCACAAAATGTCCAATATATATTTGCAATTTGTTTGTATTTTATACACCCAGTGATACAAACAGAACAGGAGAATAAAAGAGAAAAATGAATGAAGTAAGCCCCTTCCTTCTGCAAGTCAAGTACAAGTTATGTGTCCTCATTATTATTATTATTGGACATATGGACAAGCCTGGCTTAATTATTCATAGAGAAAACTTGGATAATGAAACAGTGAAGTGGTACGAACCCACGCCACTGAGCAGGACCGCCCCATAACCAATAGCTCTGCTGGAGTAAATGCATACAGATATAACTCCTCCTACGCTCAGCCTGCTGATAGGCCCCAGAAAAGCTCAGATGGACTCATCTCTGTGGAAAAAACTCCCTCAGCTCCTCCATCATAATGTGGCATTGATTTTTATGCTTTTAATATCAGTCAGTGCGTCGTGTGGAAATAATACATGATGGGAATAAAACATTTAAAATGGCAATCAGTGTGGTTAAGAGGCTGGATTGTATTTTATATAACCTCATCCTTATAATTACATCAGTGCAATGTCCTGTCAATTTTGGATTTAATATGAGAATGCATTGAATTGCTGCTTACCTTATATGTGGAGCAAATAAAATCACCAGTAACGTCACCACTCCGAGGCCCGCGACAATTAATAAAAGCAACATCATACCACCACGGATGTGCGCGTTTTTCTGTCTCCTCCAGCAGGATGCCTCTGTTCTGGAGGCAGAACAGCTGATGTCAAAGCATAAAGGGGTGCAGAAGCGTAGCAAGGGGTGAAAGGTACACCGCGAAATGCATCATGGGGATTGTAGTTTTTAACAACCTTTTTTTCTTTTTTCTTTTTTTAATTTATTTAAGATAATTAATTTACAAACATTAAGGCATTGTAATCTAAACTCAATACTTCTAACATACAAGGCACAATTGGATAGGAAAGATAACTTAAATTATAAAAAAAATAATATAATAACAAAAATAAAAGAGTGTAGAAAATAATTAAAGGAACAACTCTTTTTTTCTTCTTCTTTTTTTTTTTTAACAGCCCTGGCAAGAGAAGAACAGAAAAAACGTTTTTGTTTTTTTGTTTTTTTTTAAACAATATTTTTTATTGAATTTTACATATAAACATATATACATATATACACATACAGACAGACTAACAATTTTAATAATTAAATTATACAATGAAATGTTTAGACAGAATTTCCACAGTAATCAAAGAGAGACATGACATTTCATGTACTTCACATATCTAACAAAGTAAACACAGAAAATAAAAGATAAGACAAAATAAAAAAATACCTCAAAGAAGAAGAACAAAAACAAAACAAACAAAAAAAACACACACAACAACACACAACAATTTCAACAACAGCCCTCAGCAAAAAAAACGTATATTGCCGAGAAGTGAAAGTCAGTTTTTCGTTCCATTGCAACGTCAGCGCCCAGCAGCAGAGCTACGCATCCGCCATTCTGGACTGAAAACGACAACCTGACGCTAGTAAAACGTCCGCCTAAAAAGTGCCATACAAATGTAAAACAAAATTATTTCTATTCTATTATCATATTGTAACGAAATGGCCTGTGTTGAACAAAATAAATGTGATAAATATAATAAGTGTTTTCAGTCCAAAATGTGGCACCGGCTGTTGTCAAAAAAGCAATGGAGTTTCGTCCTTGTGTTTTTATACTCTTTGGAAGAACTGTAGGTTACCAGATATCTTTATTGTTTAATATTAAGATTACACACGTTTTTATTTACCGGTTGGTTTTAAGAAAGTACATTGCCATTAGCATCATTTTATTGTGTTCATTTATATGAAATAAACTATTTTAGGCAATCAGATTACCTAATCAGACTGACATGTTTCTAACTTTTATTTTTTCTCCAGAAACCTTGTGATAACAAATGCATTTAGGAACAATAACTATTCATTACTATCAAGAATAATACAAACACACATTAAAAAAGAAAACAATAGCAAGGCTACAATAAGCATTAACAAAAACAAATACATACATGGGTAGTTGATGAATATGCAGTAAAAATGCTTTTTTATTTATTAAGAAAAAATACATTATTTATGT
>CAKAKR010003788.1:4010-16246 GCA_916700685.1 Adelosebastes latens | reverse complement strand
ATACACTCATACACACACACACACACACACACACACACACACACACACACACACACACACACACAAGCAGGCTGCCTGCTGTGATTTCCATGACAACCGCGCTGTCAAGCCACGGTTTGTGAGTGAAACCGATACCAGTAGTATGTTTAAGTTTCTCTCATCTTTCCTTTGCCGCCGCTGTCTGTTTGCTGTTCTGACAAAGGCGTCTGATTAGCACTGTCGTCTGCGATCAAAGGCAGCTGCAAAATAGCTGTATGCACCCACACACACACACACACAAAATACACTCACAGGTGTACTCTGAAATGTACAGAAGTTTCCATGCGTTAAGATGCATGTACATATACAAACACATGCACTGACATCCTCTATGTACCCACTGTCTGCATGTCTTAATTCAGGAGACGCAACTGAAGAAAGAGGTTGAAGAAAACGTCGTTTTGATCTTAGAAATGAATCTCTCTTTCTTTCTTTTTCTCTCTCTCTGTGTGTCTCTGATGTGCAAGTGTAGAACTCCACCTCTCTTAGTATTTATTTCCGGCTCTCTTTCCTCAATATCAACAATCATAAAATGTCATCAATGAATCAAAAGAGGAAAGAAAAACATATTTAATTATTTATTTTTGTGGCAAATTAAGAGAATGGAAACTAATATTTCGAAAGTTTTTTTTTTGGAAAGAGTAATTCTAAGAATGGGCATGAAATGAAAATGAGTTGATTAATTAGAGAGCAAATTAGATTAGATGAAACTACAGGTTGTGTTTTTTTTTTAAAGTTTTTAATGGATCAAGTAATTACTCAGATCAAAATTGCTGTCATTTGTCTTTTTTAATATGCTACAAATCCGCCTGGTTTATTGTCATTGATAGATTACAGACATTATGCTAGACTCGTATTATATTCTTTTTTTTTTTTTTAAAGGATTGATTTAGAAATGTGGATATTACTTAAAATACAACAAGGAGGCCAAAAAACAAGTAATTAGTTGTGGGTTCTGAAAATGACTATGAATACTAACTAAGGTTTTTTGGGGAAAGTGGTAGGACACAGTCACGGATACAAATGGTAACGTTGGTGGTTTTGGTCTGCTGTGACATTATGCCATCACTATTGTATCTGAATTAATCTGCATTGCCGTAGTGACCTGAGCATGACTGCTGACCTTCTGGCAGAGGGGACAATTAGACAACAGGATTCGTTTTGTTGACAAAAAAATGAGAGTACTTCCTGCTGATATGGATTCATTATTATTAGCTCAGGCTGAGACTTCTTTGGTTGGAGACCTTCCAGGCAGTTGGCAGCTTGTCAGACCAACATGAACAGCAGCAAATAGGGTCAACTGAAAAAACACTTCAAGCTGAGAAAAAAGAACAGATTTTTCATCCTCAATAACAGGATTAAATATATATATATACATATATATTTTTCGATTGCTGATTTTTTAAAATTCCTCTCAGACTTCATTTTGTGTCCCTGCTCAGAGGACTTAAAATGAATAATAGACATTTTGGGAAATAGACTTATTTTCTGCCTTGCCAAGAGTTAGATGAGAATATTGATACCACTCTCTGATGTCTGTACGCTAAATATAATGCTACAGTCAGCAACCAGTTAGCTTAGCTTAGCACAAAGAATGAAAACTTAGGGAAACAGCTAGCCTGGCTCTGTCTGATGGTAACGGATTAAACAAAAAAGTGATTAAACAAACACATTCTAACATGTTAATTAGTGAGCTTTGAAGATGCCGGTAGGTTGATTTTGTTAATGTCGGACCGAGCCAGGCTAGCTGTTTCCCCTTGTTTCCAGTCTTTGTGCTAAGCTAAGCTAATCGGCCACTGCCTCTAGCTTTATATTTACCACACAGATATGAGAGTGGTATTGGTTTTCTCATCTAACTATCGGCAAAAAAAGTGAGCATATTTCCAAAATGTCAAATATAAGCTGTAAGCTTGGAGTTTCTATTATAACTTTGTCTAATAGGTGACAGCTTGGTGCAGTATTTACTGTATGTAAATAATACACTAAATATGTCTGTCCCCATTTGTTATTGTTCACTTTTGTCTGATAAGCTGCCAGCAGGCTCTCAGATCTCAGATGACAACAGGGCTCACAGCCTAGTCTTATGCCTGTGCATCAGTATCACCAGGGACTAATTTAAACCGCCTTATGTAAACCTGCAATAACAGATTTTTGTGCCACTGGGGAGGAGCTGACATAAGCTGTGAACATAATACTGACATATATCACAGTTAAAGCTTATGTGGCAAACCTGTCTGCAAACAGTTACAGATATTTTCACGAAGCAACATTAGCATTTATACAGAGTCATGTGTCTGGCTACAGTCCAATATTCACTCTCCTTATAGGGTCTTTTTTGGTCTAACTTCTGAGTGAAATAAACTCGGAAAAAAAAGTTTGGAAATTAGTGTTTGGTTGATTATTTCTCTGTTGTTACAATGCTAATGGTCATTGTATTTTACATCGTTGGAAAGCCTGTTTATTTACCTTCACAATGATGTCCGACTTGTAAGGATCATGCATTTGTGGGATGAGCAGCACAGCTGATTATGTGGGTAGCACCCAAGAAAGATTTGCCAAAATGCTCTGCCAATGGTAAACTGTATTCTCCTGTTGGTATTGACTCTTGTTTTGAGTTGTTTGGTGGATTGGATGATTGAACTCTCTATCAGTAACAAGGAACAAACAAGACATATTGGCAATTTTATACTTTATTCATTTAATACACCGTGAGGAGCCTCAGTAGCGGGTGGAAGATCCATACGCAGCCACAACAGCCTGGCACCTCCTCCTCATGCTGGTCACCAACCTGGTCACACGTTGCTGTGGGATGACGTTCCATTCCTCAACCAGGATTCGTTGCTAAATATTCTTTGTTAATATATATCTGTTGGCGTTTAGCCTTTCAAAAAACACATTTTCACTGCAGTCAAAAGCCCTCCCGCTTGCCGCACACAAAGGGAGTTATATTCATTAAAGAAAGTTGTTTCTAATCTCATTTAATACACTAAATCACTTTATTCAAATTCAGGATTTTGTTCGAGGGTGATGACATCAGAAAATATACTTGTATAACTTATATAATTACTAGGCGTTACGATGTCCTAACTGAATTTGAATTAATGGTACAGTATCTCTTATTATCACAGTTTATTTAGCTCAAAGGTTATCGGTTCTCCAGCTCTCTCTTTGTTTGCAAGTCCCCTGATAACCCGCTTGCCTGTGTTTCAAGGCTGCATTGTGTATTCCTACACATCTGATTCACTTACTGTGTAATCCTCCATCCTTGCCTCATTGCCTTGTGCGCGCACCTCTTTGACAGTACATCAAGAAATCCTCAGATCCTCGCAGTCTGTCAGGATCTGAAAAGTCTTGTATTCTTTTCACATCGGCTGTCCAAGCCGCCTTCTACCTGCCTGCCGGCCTGCATGCTGCTGTCTGCATGTTCCTGTCTATGCATCCTCATCCATATACAGTAGCGTTTTTTGCATAATACACCCAAACAGACAAACACACGCGCATCCCAGCCTGTGATAGGACCAGGCGAACGCTTATTATTATGACGGATGCCGTTTAGCCCAGTGGTGTCCAGACTGGGTCAGGCCGGGCCGTGTCAGTGGAAAGGCCACAGCATGATTCACGGGCGCTGCCTCACACACACACACACACACACACAGCAATGATGGATCAGATGGAAGCAGAGAAAAAGAATTAGAGAGAAGAGGGGAAATAATGATGGATCAGAGACGTACACCGAGAGAGAGGAAGATTCGGAGATGATATTGAAACGGAAACTGAGAATAACCGGCCACTTACCATTCCGATACATCATCCTCCCTCCCTCCCTCCCTCCCTCCCGCAGCATCCCAACACACCACTCAGGCGCAGACACACACAGAGACGCCTAAAAAGGGAGGAATTAATGAGCCCAATTGAAATGCTGACATTTAGGGAGTGGGGAGGAGGTGGCGGGGGAGATGATACGGGAGGGAGGGTGTAAGAGGTGAAGCCGGGGATAGATTTTGTGCCTTCATTTTGAATGATTAGTCATAACAGCAGGGCGTCCAAATGTCACCACTGTCAAGATTGGAGGGTCTGTTTTGTCTGTGTGTGTATAGTCTGCATTTGGCCTTTTATGTTACTAATAACAATATACTTAGGGTCATTTGTTTATGGCATTTCACAGACCAAGAGTCGACTACTACTACTTATACTGCATGTGTGCATACATGCCTGTTAATGTACTTATCCTTGATGTTTCAGTGTGAAGATAGTAATTATTATGCTAAATCCCATGGCAGTGCTAGCCTCAGGGTTATAACACACACACACACAAGGAAGGGGAGAGAGAAGCCCGGCTATTGCGTCAAGGTCTTCACACCTGTGTGCACTCTAAATGTTGCAGGGCATATAGGGGAAGGTTGCAAGGAGAAATCACCTTGCATGTGTGTGTGTGTGTGCATGAAAACACATCATCTAAGCTCATCAACAGTGATAGCTGATACAAGCCCCTTCCACTCCCCCCTGTCAATATCATGGATCATTTGCTGTGACACCCTGTTTTGGTGCTGTGCTGTTTGGCCTTGCAGTGCGCCGGCTATGTAATATGGATGAACTGAGCAGAGCAGAGCCGGCTGTGTAGTTGCACTCCAGTCTGCAGCTACACAGCCTCCAGATCCCTCACCCCGACCTAGCTCTTTCTTGACTTTCTTTTCTTGAGGCTAGTTTTCATTTATTTTCATTTCACCTTTTAAAAAGCCCTGTGTTTTTTTTAAATTTTATTTTATTTTCCCTCTCTTGCAATTCCCTGAAAGTGTTGTTGAAGGTTTGATTTGATCAAGGTTTAGATTTTGAGTTTGACAAAACACATCCCATTTATTCTCAGAGGTATGGACTTATTTTTTCTTGCCCATTTTGGGATTTTTGTTTCCGATCACATCTCCGCTTTGGACAGATTTGGTTTCATGCAAAGTTAAAGGGACAGTGTTTAACATTTCAGGGGATCTATTCGCAGAAATGGAATATAATATTAAAAATTTGAGTTTCAGAGACTTTGTTTCCTGCATTCTGGTGACTTTTAAAGAATGAAAATAACAAAATAATAAGTACATTGCAACAGCATTTTTGTTAAATAGGCCTACTTTTAATTTTACTTTTAATTCTCAGGAAAGAAAACTGAATAATTCACCCCTCTGGCGTGAAGTTGTGTGAATTGTATAAACTAGGCTAATATTCATCAGTTTTCATTCATTAATTTTTTGCCCCTGCCTGAGTATTTCTTCCTCCGAGTCTCCATTTCCCTCTCCTTCTCTCACTCACTGAAGGCCCTTTCGGACACAACGCGCCAACGGCACCATTACGCTCTAAAACCCGTTGTTTCCAATTGCTTTCGCCACGACGGCTTTGCTGTGATCGTGCCACGGTATCGCGAGCAACTCTTCTCTGCTGGGAAAAGACATTTGGTGTAGCTGTCCGGATGGAAACAGTAGGGCTTATGGCTTATACATGCTGTACAGTGCCAGAAACAGGTTGAGATAACCAAACAGGAAAAAAGGTGTGAAATTGCCATAAATCGGGAGAAATACGGGAGAATTGTGAAACCGGGTAAAAGTCTCCCGGGTAAATCGGGAGGGTTGGCAAGTATGAAATCATTCACAATCATTGTGTTTTTGTTAGCTTAGAATGAGCCCCTCATATCTACATAGGGAGCGGGTCCTCCTCACAGAGTCTACCATGTTGCTCCGCCATGTTCCTACAGTAGCCCAGAATAGACAAACCAAACACTGGCTCTAGAGAGAGCCTTTCACGTTTTTACGTTAGCTGAAGGCCACCGTGGTTCTCCGACACGCTTGTGAAACTGCGGTAACGTGAACCGCAAAACCGTGGTACCGCCACCCGCCGTCTGACTTCCGTTGCTCCTAAAGTAGTGTTATTACGGTAAGGATGGCCTCTGAGTGAGGCGAACGGCGTCACCACGGTTTTGCACTCGGCGGCTCACATTACCGCAGTTTTGGAAAGGGAGGAGTGAGCGGAGGGGTACTCAAGTTGGTTGCAATCTGCAACCACACCACTAGATGCCACCAAATCCTACACACTGTACCTTTAACTCAGATAGAGGTCTCTGTTATGAGTGTGAGAGCCACATACTCTGACACATGTGCATCGTAAAAACGTACGACTGTTATTCACATCACTCTGCATAATTACTTACTTACTAGTATTTACTTCTTTCTTAAGCTTCTTTGCTGTTCTTGTTTCTCTTTATGTAGAAACACAGGATGTTGATTCTCATTTCGTATGCACCAATTAAGCAGAAAATTACAGAATTCCACCATTTCTGAACACGATGTAGTAGGGGTGGAGCGTATGCACACAGAGAGACTGACCATGTGCATTGGTATATAGTCCACATACACACATGGTGGTCATGTTGTACATGAGGTATTGCAAGCCTAAAGAACTGAATATTTGAAGTGTGGAGTGCATTTATCAATATTTGTATGAGCATGTATGTATGTATGTCCACGCCTGTGTGCATCTCCCCTCCTGCCACACTGTAACGAATCCCACTCCACCTGCCGCCGTGTATTTAAATATTAAGGCCACAGTTTGAAGTATGCAAAACCACAGTGAGAAGATAAGCCTCAGCCCTGACACACGTCCAAGAATCACAATGAAAGAAGACAAACAGAGCCACGCAGATGGATGGCACGCCGTTTTTGTCGTTACTACAGTATTTGTTTCTTATGACAGGTATACAAACAGAAACCTAAGTGGGAGCGTTGTCGGTTGACAGAACGATGTGTTTTGTCTGCAGCTGATCATTGCCTTTTTTGCCCCCGTGGTGCACAAACACATATTACATATTGACAAATGGGCGGGCGGGCTGTCTTGATCCAGTGTTAAAAAAAGTTGAAAAGTAGAAGAGAACTTTAGAAACGGTCCCACCAGGGATTGTGCGAGAAAAAAAAAAAAAAAAATGATGGAGCTAAGCCGAGGTGAAGGCCAGGTGGAGAGGAGAAGCCGGACGGGGGGAAGCTGAGAGAGATTTGTTTGATGAAAGCGAATGAGCCTGGACTGGAGGGAGAGGGTTATACAAGAAGAGAGAGAGAGAGGGAGCAGAGTCTCTTTCCAAGTAGATAAATAATAAATGTGATGGGGTTGAGGACGCTATCTTATGGCCACACTCTAATGCAACAGGTCAGGGGTCATAGCCGTGATAGCCAAGCCCCAGCTATAATTCCACTCATTTTGGCAGCTTTTATCTATCCCCCTCGGCTCCTTTGCGAAAACTTTATTTATGCTCTGTTTTCTAACTCGGAGCCAGGAGAGGAGAGCACAACACTTTGTCATCTCGGCGGGATCGTTGATGATTCAGTCAGAAAACAACCAGACAGGAGGCAGCAGCGCTGTAAAGCAAACAAGAAAAGAGGGGATGTGGAGAGGGAGAAATGAGGAGAAAAGAGCCCGAGGACAGTTGAAGTGATAGGAGTGGGCAGCGCGGCGCCAGATGAGGAAGGAGGGAGAAAGACGGTACAATCTGAGATGAAGTGGGGAACACTCATGCGCCATTATCTTTTTTGGCAAGCTCTGTAGCACCTGGTGAAGGCTTTACTTTAACTGGTGTGATTCAGCCTGAGCATATGGGTGAGTGTGTGCATCCACGCTTTAAAAACATCCCTCTCACATCTGAAATAGTAATTTAAACGAAGTGATCTCAAGTAATTGCATGTGTTTGTGTGTCTAGCAATGTGTTTTTTTGTGTGTGCTAGTACATCATTTAGCATCTCCCCTTCTCCTTGGCCTTCATCCCAGCTTGAATATTCATCACCCCCTATAGCATGCATGATTAAGGAGAGGTTGGCACAAATAGGTTTCATATTAAAATATACTGCTTGTGCTTGATATTGACGTCTGTGGCGTCATGTCAAGCAGATGCGCGTCAAGACGGTTTCAAAGCTACAAGCTTGTCTTTTCCTCCTAACCTTGATTTTCCTCTTTCTTCCCAACCACTCCCCTTCTGTGTTTTGTCTTCTGAGCTCTCTCATCTTCCTCTTCTTCCTCTCCCGAGGCGTGTACCATTATGTATACTCAGGTGTCATGTTATACAACGTGGATCTACTCCCAGACAACAGGGAGACAGAGCAAGAAAAAGCATAACAAATAGCGAGACGCTGTATTTGTTTGTCATTGCACTCATCTCGTCATGTCATACTTGGCATGCACAAGGGGTGCGTGTGTGTGCGCATTTGTTTGTTCTCTACGGGCGCGCGTGTCTTTATCTTTTGCGCTTATGTTTCCTGTGCATGTTTTATGTGTTTCACTTTCAAGCGGTAATAAACTCCCCAGCCCCCCGCGGGCCCCGAGGCTTTGCCCTTTTGGTGTTTGCTTCTCTTTGCTCTCATTTTGTCTGAAACCTGCACTCTCTTATCGTCCCCGGCTCACTTCCTCGGCATCGCTCATTCCCTCCCTCGCTCTCTCCCGCCTCTCTCTCCCCTTGTGAAGTGTGCGACCTCTGCAACTTTATTCTGCCCGTCGCTGGGGACATTAGCCAGAGCGGGTCAATGAATATTGATGAGCTCATTCGAAGCGCACTCAGTAAAGGCCAGACACGGAGATCTCTGGATCCCACGGCTCCACCGGCGCTCCCAGTCCAACACACTGACGTGCCCACATCCCGTGTTTTCCCCTTCTCCCTTCTCTATCTCTCCTCTCTCTCTCTCTCAGGTCAAGGACTGAGATAATGGTCGAAGCACAGAGTAGATTATCAGGCAGATTTGTTGATGGGGGCAAAAGTTTACCTGTGTTTTATTAACAGCTCATACAAATTCAGGAAGAAAGAATGCATCTTTGACTTGACTCAGAAAGGCTAACAATCTCATCAGCCACATTACCTTGAATGGATTGCGAGGTGCAGTGTTGCATGCAATGCATATTGTTAAATAGTTTCTCAAGATTTAAAAACTCCCAGTAAGTTCTGATCAAAGATAACACACACATTAATCGCAATCAAATATTTTAATCGATTGAGAGCCCTATAAGAAATATATATATTTATAATTTCTGTGAATGTGGTATGTCAAATTTGCAGGAACATACAGACAACTATAGCAACGGTATTTCAAGTGAAAGCTAGCTGGCGAGATAGCTACGGCTAAAATCCAGCTAAACTCCTGCTAAAGCCATAACAACCAGTTATGTTGGGGTGGCTGTGGCTCAGAGGGTAGAGCAGGTCGTCTACCAATCGGTCGGTGGTTCGATCCCCAGCTGCTCCGGGTCACATGTCGATGTGTCCTTGAGCAAGACACTTAACCCCAAATTACTCCCGAAGGCATAGCCATCGGTGTGTGAATGAGTATTTAGATTAGATCCTGATGGGCAAAGTTGGCACCTTAGAAGCCTCTGCCATCAGTGTATGAATGTGTGTGTGAATGAGTGAATGCTGACATGTAGTGTAAAGCGCTTTGAGTGGTCAGAAGACTAGAAAACGCTATATAAAAGCAAGTCCATTTACTGATGTTTAGCAGAGTATCAGTAGCATAACTGTCACCTCAGCTTTTCACTCTAGTGGAATCAATTTTGTTTGGTGTAGTTAAGATACCTTCAAATCACTAAAATGTATTAAATTGTAAATTAATTTATAATACATATTTTAAATATAAAACAGATACCTTTAAAACAGAGATACCTTTAATTCCTATAAGCTATGACGTGTAAATAATCAAAATAAAGTTTATTTTCGGAAACAACCTAGTTAAAATGGACAGGGAAGATAGATATTGTGCAGGTTCTTTGGCCATTATTTTTGGGGTAAAATATTCAGCCTAAAATCGATGAAATATCATGAAAGATATCAAAACCTTTCTATCTACATAGCTAGCCAGTTTGCCTGAAAACTTTTAACCCTTTTTTCCCATTTTTACTGCTTCTGTAGTTACTGTTCTCTGCCTTTTGGGGGCAGTATATATGTAAATATAGAAATCATAATTAAATATTCACAAAAATTGGTTACTATGCTGGCAGGATGGAGGAAGTGTAGGTCAAATAGTCCCTAGCCATCTCTAGGATTGCTGTTGGCGTTTCTGGCATGAAATATAACCCAGTATGAAAAAACTATTTCTCTTGTGGGACTGACGGTCACAACATTTTAACATCAAGTCATTTACAACAAGTCATGACAATCGTTTATTGTTCCAGAAAACAGTTACCTGAAGATTAATTTCGCAAACTGACACCATTAAATGATTAAATTGACCCTGGAGCATTTTCCCATGCCATGATATTTAATAAAACATGCTATCCTCTATTTATGCTGCTCATTTGATAGAAAGGTGGGAATGATGGCGCTCACCGCCATGATTGGCAGAGGTAATAAAATGTGACGAGTGAGAGGTAGAGAGCTGTCATGGCAGACGGTGATGGCAGCGCCGATCATTAACCTGTCTACCACAGTGTTACGCACAGAGGTGATGATTTGTTTACCGCATACTTTAACAAGTCAGCCACAGGGTCGGCTCTTGTCAGCGACGAGGACATGACGTGTGTTCTAGGTCTGCTTGTGTGTGGCGGGATATGGTAACTGGTGTGCAATTGGGGGCTTTTGCCGGGTTTGTTCTGAGCTGTACTGACCATATAAATGCGTGCATGTAGTGCTTGTTGACATGTGTTCCTGTGTCATCTCGGCCTGGAAAAGTGGTAATATAAGTGTCCTTTCCCATTACTTCGATGTTTCATATCAATTCCATTCCATTACTGGGTTGTTTTGAAGCAATCAATACTGGATTGAACACCCCCATAGGCTTCCAGTTTTCATCTAAATGTCCTTGCAGTTAAATTGTCTGTTTGAAAAGGGTCGCCTTTATAGCATGCTATTACTGTCGTATAATGTGAGGTCAAATGTCTGCGTTTTAAGCTGTGCTAGCAGTGTGGCTCCAATGATGGCAATGTCGGGCTGTTGGTTGGTCGGCCCACCACTTTGGTCCAGACTGAAATATCCGACCCCCTTTTGGATGAATTGCCATTAAATTTGGTGCAGATATCCATGGCTCCCAGAGGATAGTTTTTAAGGATTTTGGTGACTTTTGTCAAGCACCACCATGAGGTTGACACCTGACTTTTATTGAAACATTTTGACAACTATAGGATGGAATTGGCACAAGATTTTAGCATCCATGGTTTCTAGACAATGTACCCTAATGACTTTGGTGATCTCCTGACTTTTCTTCTACCGCCACCAGGTGCCTGATAATCGTGGTTTTGAGTTAAATGCCTCGAATGAAGCCTAATGACTGGTGATCCTTTGATTTTACATCTAGCGACATCATCCGCTTAAAATTATAATTTGTCTAATACTTCGGTTTAAATACCTGCAAAATTAATGACATTCTCATCAGCCTCAGCTATTTAGAGCTAATTAGAAAATAATAGCATACTAACAACCTAAATTTAAATTGTGATCATGGCAAACATTATACATGCACAACGTATCCTCATACAACGGTTCCTGTGATATCTTACGAAAAGGTATTCCTCATTTTTCGTGCGTTTTTCTACAAATGTCTAGCAACACATGTCAATTTCCACTCCAGTCTATTCAAAATATAATCTCCCGTCTTCTCAGGAAACAACTTGGTTAGGTTTATGCAAAAGACTACTTAGTGAGGTTTAGGAAAACATTGTGATTTGGGTTAAAATAACTCCGGAAGTGGCGTAACTTAAGTATGGAAGTTACGTGACAAATAAATCGACTTAAGGTTTCACACGGGGTACAAACACCGGTCTCCTCGGCGAGGTCTCGTATTTTTTGACCCACCCATCCACTGCCACCTCCTCCCTACGCAGTGTTTGTCACTCTTTATACTTCCTGGTTCACAATTACGTAACTTACATGCGAATTGATCGTATGAGAACAGCCTGACCTGCTAAACATCAGCATGTTAGCATTGTAATCGGGAGCATGTTAGTATGCTGACACTAGCAGGGCTGTGGACTCTTGGTCTTGTTTTAAGGTTTTTGATTTGCCTAAAAAATGTGTTTACAAAGTGGCCTCGGAATCCATTTGTGAAATGATTTTGTTGGGGTTTTTCATCATTAAGAAAAATCTATGCACTGTCTATACATATTTCCAATAACCATCCTAGATCTGGCCTATATTCCTATTCGTGTGATCCATTAGCAATTCTAGCCACAGGGTGTTTTGTAAGGGCAGACAGAGAGGC
>CAKAKR010003782.1:0-58395 GCA_916700685.1 Adelosebastes latens | reverse complement strand
AAGATAACCTTACTCCAAAACAATACCCTAAGTTTGTATGGCACAGGTTTGTATGTTGATGTCAGTAATGATTAGTCTACTGGGGTCAGCGATTGAAGGCCATATACACATTTATTTCAGAGGTGCTCTTATAGACCATTTGAGCCAACAAATTGTCACATCACATAAGAACTCTATCAGAGGATCTACTGGAAAGTTGTAGTTTGAATCTGTCGTCACCATGTGGCTATGCCAGCTCACTGTATCTTTATTTGTATTCTCTTGTATTGTATCTATTCTATTCTGTTCTGTCCTTATCCTTCTTGACGTGCACTTGACCCCACTGAAATGAAATAAGCATTTCACTGCGCATTACACTTGTATAATTGTGTATGTGACGAATAAACTTGAAACTTGAAACTTGAACTTGACTCATTTGATCCAATTCCCTCAACAGATCTGCATGCAATTTTCTTTGGCAATGGCCACCTGCTTAAGACTGATGACTAGAATGTCAATCACGTTTTCATGAGTGTTTGAGTCTTCAAACCCTTGGGCTTTTGGGCTCAACCTTTTTATTTCTTTTTTTAAATGAAGCTCTTCACCCGCCTATCTCTCAACTTATATTTAACAGACCAATCTTCATAGTCTCCATCACTAATGCACAAACACACTTCCTGCTCCATTTCTATTCTTGTTGTTCAAACCTTCCATCGATTTGAGTCAGCATAACACTCTGTCCCCTGCCATTCTTCCCTGCGTAGAACATAAAAAGAAACCTGCAGCACCCAAGTTGTTGTGCCTATACTGAGAAGTTGCAAACTGCATTAAAAGCTTTATTTATAACCATGTCTTGCTCCAAATCTCATCGCTCTAGAGCTCATCTCATCGTCGCCTGTTTGGAAGTTCCAGAGTCGTCTGATACACAGAGATCCCATGTTGTTAATATTTAGTAATAATGTGATGTGTTCTGCTCACAAAGGAATCAATCCAGCATGGTATGTGCACTTTACCTCTAAGGTGTCATCAGCAATAATGCAACCAGCCAATGCAGACTAACACTCATGTCAGCTAGAACTACATGTCTTAGTACAGCTTACAACACCATATTATTATACTGTTACCATATGAATATGATAACACACTAGTTCATATAGTTATTTTCCCCACATTAGCATTGTATTTCCTCACTTCCATTACCAGATATGTCCCATAACAAGTAACAAAGGCTGAATAAAAGGTCATAGACATTCAGGTGAGTTTCTTTCTACTGCAAAAAATCATATGCATCATATGACATCCTCAGATAACAGTTTGCTTTGTATTTTTTTAGAATGCTGTGCGGAGAGACATGATATTATTCATTATTATCATTATTATCATCATCCTTATTAGGATTCATTTTTCATTATTGGCTTTTATTGTAAAAAACAAAACAAACTAAAACATGTCTATGTATGTAATCATCAACACCATATAACATTATTATACTGTTACCATATGAATATGATAACACACTAGTTCATATAATTATTTTCACCACATTAGCATTGTATTTCCTCACTTCCAGCACCAGATATATCGCATAACAGGTTACAAAGGCTGAATAAAAGGTCATAGACATTCAGGTGAGTTTGTTTCTACTGCAAAACATCATATGCATCATATGACATCCTCAGATAACAGTTTGCTTCCTATTTTTTTAGAATGCTGTGCTGAGAGACATGATATTATTCATTATTATAGTTATCATTGTTATCATCATCCTTATTAGGATTCATTTTTCATTATCTGCTTTTATTGTAAAAAAAACAACCCAAAAACTAAAACATGTCTATGTATGCAATCATCAACACCATATAACATTATTATACTGTTACCATGTGAATATGATAACACACTAGTTCATATAGTTATTTTCCCCACATTAGCATTGTATTTCCTCACTTCCAGATATCCATAACAGGTAACAAAGGCTGAATAAAAGGTCATAAACATTCAGGTGAGTTTTGTTTCTACTGCAAAACATCATATGCATCATATGACATCCTCAGATAACAGTTTGCTTTGTATTTTTTTAGAATGCTGTGCGGAGAGACATGATATTATTCATTATTATAGTTATATATACCTCAAGTGCAACCACCTTTGTTTACATTTTATTTATTACATCTACCCCTACCTATTTCACAAGTGCAATTACCTCTGTTTACATTACATCTACTTTTATATTTTATACCTCTAGTGTAACACTTCTGTTTATATTTATTTATTACATCTACTTTACCTGTTTTATTTGCTTTAAAACTGTGTGTGTGTGTTTTACCTGTTATATGTTTTATCTGCCTCGTTTAGCCTTGTCAAGTATTTGTTTTAAAGCACTGACCAGAAGTGGCAATCTGTGAATCTCGTTGTATTTAATACAATGACAATAAAGCTTTCTATTCTATTCTATTCTATAGTTATCATTATTTTCATCATCTTTATTAGGATTCATTTTTCATGATCTGCTTTTATTGTAAAAAAAACAAAACAAAACAAAAACATGTATATATGTCTATGTATGTAATCATTAATACATCAAATAATGTAGTTTGTGAGGTAGCACTTCATTTTGAAAAGTCGAACCGGAAGTGTTGTTCAACTTCCGCCGCTGGTAGCTAACTAGCTAGTTTGTTGTTGTTGCTTCAGCAACAGCTGCTAAAGGAGCTACTAGTTGGTGCTTCTGTGGAGTTTGACACGTCGGTGACTCTCCGTTGGACGGTGAGCAGCACTGGGAGCTGGCTAACACGAGGCCAGGCAGTCTCAAACTATACGTGCTTTGACGTTTATTTGCTAGATAAAATTGTGCAACCTCGCCCACTCTACTAGCTAGCTAGCGTAAGCTAACTGTTGACGCTAACCGTGATAAGAAGACACCCACCGGGCTGCTAACAGCCTATGAAGTGCAGCTAGCTAACTCACCCAGGCTAGCTGTAACCTAGCACCGTTACCAGGTCACTTGAAGTAATTCAACTGAGGTATGATGTTGGATCCGTTTGTATTAATGCCAGCAGCGTTAACAGAGTTAGGTTATCTCACTTCCGCTTTCGTCTTCCCGGTTTCTCTATCTACTTTGCTAGCAAATATATCATGTGTCACGCTCTTTTTTAATGTAACTAACGTTAACATTACAGTAAATTTCTGTCTGCGTGTCAAGAAACTAGTAAACCCCGGCGGGGAACAGTGGAGCTGCAGTCTTTAGGATGGAAACACCCGAGCTGTCACTGTTACAGCTAACTAACGTTACTGAGCTCAGCTCTGCTCAGCTAACGTTACTGCTAAGCTCCCAGTCTTGTGACCTGCAGGTTCATAAGGTCCATAAAGGATCTGTCTGTTCATGCTGGGTGGTTCGATGAGGATTTTGTGTTGTAATTCCCTAATGATACCCCGCTGTCTTCGTGTAGGAAATTAATTTAATGTCAATAAATGTAATTTAGTCGAATACAATTTAAAACACCTTGTTCAGTTTGACCCCAAAATGTAAAACTCAATAGACTATTGATAGAAAACCTCTCAGCTTTATTGTTCATTTAAGATACATTATAATTCAAGATGTTTATTGTCACGCCGGTTATACAGGTACAATGGTGTGAAATACTTTTTGCTGGGAAGCTCCATTAAAATAATAAGTTATATTACATTTACATTATATATATATATATCAATTATAAAATGAAATACTTTGTACAAAGGCATATTAAGAACATATACAGGCATATTAGGAACATATACATTAAGAACATATACAGTATATACAGTATAAGATAAGTTTTTGTGTGAGAAGGTATGAAGTCGTATGAATTATCTATTTAAAAGTCTGATGGCCTGGGGGAAAAAACTTCCTCAGTCTGCTGATAACCTTGATAACCTTGCTATACTAGGATATTTAGTACACTTAAGAAAACCTAAGAAAATATAAAGATGTTTTCGTTGCAATGATGTTGCTCTTGTCCTGTGTAGGTGTGTCCATTGTTAAACCATCATGATGGCAGGTTCCCAGTGGGAGCTTCCTCCAGAGCTATGTTGTCGGCCCATGGCCTTTGTGGCTTTAACCGGTCTGGATGTGGTGTACAATGCCGTGCACCGGGCCATTTGGGACGCCTTCTGCGCCAACCGGCGAGCTGACAGAGTTCCTATCTCTTTCAAGGTCCTCCCAGGAGACCACGAATACCCCAAATGTCGCACTAAGGTGAGCAGTGGATGGAGAGATCTAGAAGTCCCATCAACAAACAAAGACAATATAATATCCCAACAAACCCAATCTATGACATGGAATTGGAACACAGTTTCAGTTTTCATTTGCTCACTTGCAGATTACTGCATCAGTGCTAAGATGTGGGAAAACAAAAGAGTTGTTAACTGTCATGTGTGAGCTCAGTGCTGCAGTCTGTGCAGTATGGATACCTTTTTTTCTAAATAGTTTACTCTGTTTGTCTGTCTAGCGAACATCCTATGAGTGGTACATCCCTAAAGGCATCCTGAAAACAGGTTGGATGAATAAACATCTGAACCTGGTACCAGCTCTGGTTGTTCTATTCTACGAACTGGACTGGGACGACCCTCAGTGGAAAGAGAAACAATCTGAATGTGCAACTAAAGTGGAGATTGTCAGGTAGGCGTACGCTTTGTTATATTATTGGGTGACTAGCAGTGAGAGAGCAGGTAGACGCTTTAGGATTTAGTATGTTTCACTAAACTATTTTATATACTGCACACATTATGTTGGGGTCTGTTTCACTAAAAATGGTGTTAGTATTTCCATAACTACCATCATCGATTTCCACTTATTACATTTAAAAAATAATAACTTAAAATAAATGCTAGGTCATGCAACTCTTACTGTTGTTGTAGTTGTAGCATAGTAAATGTGTTTCTTACTCCAGTTTTTCAAAACGTGTTAAACTATTCAGTGACTTTAGTAGTGAAAGCGTTTCTCCCAGCTGTCATACGTAGAATAAAGAAGAAAAGCATTGGGAACAGACTGGGCTTTATATAGCTGACACTATCAGATCTTGACACCCCTAGCAGAAACATAACTGCAGTAAATTTCATCTGCACTCATCTGTGTTGTGTTGTGTTGTGTTTGTTTTTAGGACCAGTCTTCAGGGCAGGAACACCAAGGTGGCTGTGGTTCTAATCCAGAAGAAAACTCCTCTACCTCCAGGTAAACACCTGTACTACTGAATCATATTAGGTGATGCATATGTATCATATCCCATCCACATGAGTTTCAACATGTATCTTCAGTATGCCCTTGCCTCTCTCAGCACTACAAAATTGTGTTGTACATTTTATAAACAAGGGTTCCACATGTAAAAAACATTTGATCAGTTTATAATTATCTAAAAATTCTGTAAAACTTGTTTGTTTTACCTGCCAAAATATCACTTAATTTTTTGTTTGTACAGGAGAGGACCTGGTAGCATCAGAGAGAGCAGCAGCTCTATGTAGCGCCTGTGATTTGTCTGGCAAGAGTCTCTTCGTACTGCCACACACCGACCACTTAGTGGGCTACATTATAAGGTAGTTACCAATTCACTAATGCCATAAAGATACATATTTGTATATGTCTATGTGCATATAGATATAGATAGATATTTTGCAATTTAATGGCATCTACCATTTGGCTCTCCGGTTTTATCTAATTGACGTTTCTGTGTGTGTTCTGTGATTAATTGATATGCAACCGTGCATACATTTGCAGCCCTAATATATATATGTATATACAGTATATATACAGTATATATACATACATACATATTGGAAACGCATTGTTAGAAATAGTATTCTGATATTGACAGCCCTTTTAATGTGGTGGAGTCTACACACACTGAAATGAATCAAATGCATATCTAACGGGTGCAACAAATAAGACCTGGAAATCTCGTCCAAACATTGTGTGTTTATTAGATTGTATTTGTGATTGTAGGTTGGAGAATGCTTTCTATGAACATGCTCAGACATACTACTACACTGAGATCCGTCGAGTCAAATCACATAAAGAGTTCCTCAACAAGACTACACATCAGGTAGGACACACACACACACACACACACACACACACACACACTCTTATTTATTTATTTATTTGCTCTAATGGAGGTGGGCCCCATAGAGTGCTACAGGAATGAGTCCTAAAACCCATAAATGAGTTAGCATTTTAGCACGTCCGGTTCCCTCGTCCCTCAAGTGTGACTAAACCTTTTCATTAGTCGCACTGGTGCACCTGACATTTAGTGTGTGTGTGTGAAGAACTGCCCTGTACTGTGCCTCTGATTGGCTCTGACCCTGATATTCTTCACTAAATACGGGTGGGGGAAAAAAAATAAGGAATGCGTGTATCTGTGAAACTGTACCCTGTACTCCTCCTCAAGCAACATCATAACCTTGTAACTTACCGGTAATTCAAAATGAATTTTTTTTTCGTCAAGAAAAATGGTGTGGTGTTCGTTACACCTGTCCCAGACCGACATCACCAGCAGAGGTAACCGCGCCACCACCTCTGTCCCTGGTTAGATGCCTAATCCTGACCCAGCATCTTCGGCAGAATTGGCCTCATGTGACTCCGAGCCAGAGCCACAGCCTACCACATATAAAAAGGCTAAAATATACCGTATGCCTTTTGCAAAGAATTGCGTGCCTTGTCCAAATTTTAGGTGTAAAAAGTTAGTCTGGGTCCATGCATGTGCACAAATTAAGCTGCTTAGGCATAAAACATACTTTGAAATACCCTCTCCTCACTCCGCCATCTTCCTCTTCTCTTTTTCTCTCTCTGATGTTCCCAGTTGCTGTTTGTCAGACACCAGTTTAAAATCGCTTTCTTCAGTGAGCTGAAACAGGACACCCAGAATGCTCTCAAGTAAGTGTGAGCCCATAGATTCATAATGGATATGATTATAGTTTCTTGTTTATTGTGATCAGCTCGTGGACTTAAAAGGACAATTCACCCCCCAAATCAAAGAGAGACTTGTGCTTGTGACAGCGCGAGATGTAAACATTAATGGCGTCCTCCTTTGCTGAACTGTAACATTAGTTAGCTCAGTGGTGCTATGTGAGCTCGCAGTACCGGTTAGCTATGAGCCTCTCATCCATGAGTTGATGCACGCTTCCTTCTGCGCAGTGATGCGGTTGATGGTGAGTATAGTTGGGTAGAAAGAAAATAGTTCCTACATGAAACTGCTCACAACAAGGTCTATGGATTATCTGGAGTAACTGGGTCATGATTTCTGGAAAGAGACAATGCTGTTGAGTTTTTCAAATGTATTTTTTGGCACTTTGATCACCACAAGCCGAGAGCCATCTAGTTCCATTATATTGGAGAGAAGGCAGAAATCTCTACGGCCGACAGCTCCAACACTCGTCTACTCACACCAAAACAATCTAAACTGATAAATAGCACTACAAGTAAGAGGAACATATGTATTTTAGATTTTGGGGTAAACTGTCCCTTTAATGAGACATGAGATTTTCACCTAAGCATACAATTTAAAAGGTTGCTGGTAGTATAGACATGTGTAGACCTGTATGATGTACTGCTGTCTCTGCTATTTTGTAAGTTTGTTTGTGTCCGTAGGTACTACAGAACTGCATACAGTCTTGTTCATGAGCTCAGGGCCCACGAGACCAACATGTTGGAGATCAAAACTATGGCTGGATTCATCAACTATAAGGTACTAGGGATGTTAATAATTAACCGTGTAACCGTTAACCGATCTCTCCCTCTCTCTTTCTCCCTTGATGTCTCTCTCCTTTTTTTTTGTCTCTTTAGATCTGTCGTCTGTGTTTCCAGCATAACACTCCTCTAGATGCTATCGCCCAGTTCAGGAAGCACATTGACCTGTGTAAAAAGAAGATTGGCAGTGCAGAACTGGCATTCGAGCACTCCGCATGGATGTCTAAACAGTGAGATACACACTACCTATCACACCCTGTGTGTAACATGTTGTAGTGATTAAACCTTAATTAAGAATACATACTGTATACATTTATTAGAAATGGTAGAAATAAAACAAGTCAAATAATGTACTTATTATTACTTAATAAACTTAATTTTTCTACAACAATGAAGCAGGAAGTTATTAGACATTTTTGAGGATGCCAGGCTTGTTCTTATTGACATGATAGATGTACCTGTTGGATGTATGCAGTGATTCCTTGGTTGTGTTTTGTACAAATTAGATTGAGACATCAGAGTCCTTTTGTACTAGGAACCAATCTTTATCCCTGATGAAGGCTGACTTGTACATCTACTGTATAATGCCCATATGTCCTTCGCTCCCTAACAGGTTCCAGTCATTCGGTGAGCTGTTTGATGAAGCGATAAAGCTGGGTCTGACAGCCATCCAGACCCAGAATCCTGGTTTCTATTACCAGCAAGCTGCCTGTTACAGCCAGGACAGGAAACAGCTGGCACAGCAGCTTTGTCAGGTGATAATGCTACAGCTATAGTTACATCCATCTCATAGGACCAAGTTGGAAATCAAAAGGAGTTTATACCTGATGGAAACAGCCAGCCGTCATAGAGAGAGGGGGAGACGAGATAACGTTTAAATACAGTCTCCCTCTCTGGAAGACATTCATAGTGTCCCACATGAAGAGTGACAGAAATGGTTGTGTAAAGAATGAAAAAAAAAGCACAATTTTCTGTTGTAGTCCTAGTAAGTGCTGTTGCAAGGTCTTTACTTTATATTAACTCTTAATAAAATCTTGATAAATTAAGTTGCAGAAAAGAACACCAATAATATAAACCTGACTTTTTGTTAGGAAGCCTATATGGTACTATCTTACCCATAAAACACCAGTGAATGGTTTAATTATACCCCGCAACAACGTAGTCCAGGGTATATAGCGCTCTGTGTGTCCGTCCTTCCGTCCGTTTGCGTGTCACACTTTCGTTTCCGGAGCAGAACTCGGAAACTATTTAACTTAGGAACTTCAAATTTGGTATGATGGTTGACAGTGTGGTCTAGTTGTGCCTTTTGGGGGTTAGAAGTCCAGGGTGCCCAAAAGTTTTTAAATTTTGGCCAAAAACTGATTTTTTTTTCGACTTCAATTTCGTTTCTGGAGTAGGGTCAAGCAGTGAGCGAGGGTATGTGAGCCATGCTCACTTTTGCCTTGTTTAATTTGATTGGTTGGTTCTTCTAGGCTGGAGCAAGTTGTCCCTCCCCCGAACCAGTGGACACCCAGAGTGGGGGACTGGACTTCTATGGCCAGAGACCATGGAGACAAGGACACCAGAGTATGTACACACACACACACACACACACACACACACACACACACACACACACACACACACACACACACACACAGTGACAATGATAATAAATGAAGTGCCTCTGACAGTGTTCGACATGTTTGGGTAAAACGTGGCTTCTGTACTGTTGTATTTCCAGGTATTGATCCTCCAGATGCAGAGAAGGAGAAGACAGGGATTCTGTCTCTGCAGATTAAAGAGAAAGATGTACCACATTCTGTAAGAACACACACTTGCTGAACACACAGCTGTGGCCATATTGTAGCTCACTATTTCCATGTCCCATTGCTTTGAGGCAGCAGTTATTAAACTTAAAACCACTATTGCTATAATTCATTTGGGAATATTATAGCATCTTTCAAATTATTCTGAAGGCTTCTGTTTGTAGAAATTGAGACAATTCCTGTGGAAATGTGTGTAGTTTCTGGTTAATCCCTTGCTTTACCATCTGCCACAGTGTCTTTTTTTGATCCTACCACTGGGGAGCGTCAAACTCGAAATGTTTCAAATTATACACAAAGTGACTTTAAATGGGACATATCATGATAAACTCACTTTGTCAGTGCTTGTGCACATACGTCTGGGTATCTGAAGTGACTGCCTACCAACCCACAAACTGTGAAATAAGACAGCCCAGTCAGTTTTTGTGTGGGCTGTCTAGATCAGAAAACATGTGATTCAACAAGCCATTCAGATCTGGCTCCCCTTTCTATGTCACATTCAAGCTTATTAGAATATACTGCCCACTGCTTGAGAACTACCTTTGCACCATATTTTTCTCACAAGCCAATCAGAGCAGACTGGGCTTTTTCAGGAGGGAGTCTTAAAGAGACAGGCGTTAAAACGGAGCGTTTCAGACAGAGGGTGAATACAGGTATATTCAGACATTCAGGATGAGAAAAATAATGTGTTTTTAGAAGATCAAAGCATGTAAACATGTTCTATTAGAAACCCAAAATACAACTATGAAGCTGGAAATGAGCAGGATATGTCCCCTTTAAATACCAATAAGTAGAGAATTCTTAAACTTGTGTGCGCGTGAACGACTGTTTACCTTCTGAGTCAACAGCAGAGGAAAGATAGTCAGTTATGTGGTGTGATTTTATGCTCGGAAAGTATCACAGTAGCAACGGTTTCATTTTTGTGAAACAAGTTGTTTTCAGCACCAAATGTTCCACAGTCTTCGGAAAGATGTCATCACAGCCCCATATTCAAAGACTTGTACTGCTGTATTAAAACATGCCTCTCTGTGTCTCCGCCCCTACAGGAACTGATAATAGCACTTCTCAGTAATGCTGTCGCCCAGTTTAAGAAGTACAAGTGCCCTCGAATGAAGAGCCACCTCAGTGAGTATCATTATGCTCTTTTAATCTCCACAGGTCCTTTAATGCCTCATGCCTAATATGAAAATTGTTGACATTATGTTATGTGATCACACAGTGAGGTGAACTCATCAAAGCATCCTTTTTTTAAACATTTGTATTTAATTATTTATTTTTTGGCCCCTGTTGTGTTGAACCTTGTCTCACTCTCCGTCTCCTTCGTAGTGGTGCAGATGGGAGAGGAATACTACCATGCTAAAGACTACACCAAAGCCCTAAAGTAAGTCAGAACACATGCTGGACTCTCTTAAGGACAGTTCCACTCTCTCACTTTCATGTAGATGCTCCAAAAAGTCTTGGGAGTCACCTTAAAGTGTCAACCATGCATGCACACTGCACAGTTTGTCATGAAAGAGAAAAATGCACACTTTTTGCATTTAGGTTAGCATAATTAAAAGATGGAATATGTACTCTGTGTGGAAACTGGATGGTAATGACTCGAGTAGACCAAATCTGTATTTTCCAGACAGCACTATTTCCATCTGCCGGTGGAGTTGCAAGGACATAGTTTCCTTAATCTGTGTTTGTAAGCAAGATATCTGACTATTTGTATGTGTGTGTGTTACGTTATCAGGCTGTTGGACTATGTGATGTGCGACTATCGCACAGAGCGCTGGTGGGGCCTCCTGACAGCCATATTGACCACCGCTCTGCGCTGTGCTTATCTGATGGCCAGTGTTAAAGACTACATCATATACTGCATGGAGCTGCTGGGCAGAGGTAAGCAAAAAGTTATGCCTGAGCCATTATTAACAAATAGGTGTCGTCCACCTCTGGTACAATGGAGCTAATGCATTTTTTATTGATGATGCAAACTTTCCATTTTACTTCAACTTCAGTTGATTTCTGTGATATTTTGATGAGATTCCACAACTATGGCCCCGAGTGTAGATGACTTTATTATTATTATTCCCCCAAGTTTCATTAGAATTATATTGTCCCATGGTCAGAGGCCTTTCTAACCTGACCTGTTTTGTTTTGTTTTGGGCAGAAAAGTAGAACACTAAGTGTGAAGCAATATGGCTGTAAATCACAATAAAATGTCCGTATAATACACCAATGATTTATCATGTTTCTATGGCTTATGGACTTTTACTTGTTGAACCTAACTCTAAAACACATGAGAATAATTATTGAAATATAACAAGTAGATAACAGAACACAAGTAATTATTGGTCCTGTAAAGATTTTAATTATTTAATGTGTTAATCAGAAGAACCTGCTCTGTGTGGAGGTTGTTGGCCAAATGTTCCTTCCTGTCCCACAAGTTTCAAGGGTCCAGCCCACAGATTGAGAAAATATTTGTGATGAATCTGCAGTCTGATTGTTTGATAAGTTTAAAACTAATAATTATCCCAATATATATATATATAAAACATAACACATTCAATTTCAGTACAAAACAAAAAGAAACAGTTATTATAATACATGGTAGAAGAGGTAATGGCTTGGTCATCTTGTCTTCCAGCTTCAACCTTGAAGGAGGAACAAAAGTTGAGGATTGAGAAGAATCTCATCAAAGTCCTGATGGTGAGTAGAAAGATTGCAGGCGGCTCAACACAGCATGCTCAGCAGGGTTGGGCCAAACACCGGACCGGACCGGTATATCAAATTTTACCACTAGGTGTCAAACTTGACTCCGCAGCCGCTCCTGAGTGGTACCCAGTGGCCCAATTGCAATCCGGCCCCTACACCCTACTACCCTACACTTCCTACTGGGGAGTGAATCTTTCGATATCTCACAATTTGATTCAATTCACGATTCAAACGATTCCTGATTCAAAATAGATACTACATTCAGTACATAGGGGTGCTAATTTCAGGATTTCCTCCAGTTCGCTGTGCACTAATAAAGGCGGTGTGGCAAATTATGGCATGAATGCAGAGTAAAGATTATTGAGTTTTTATTCTTTTACACACAGTGACGTGGTTTGCACGCAATCAAACCGGTTTAAGGTCGTACACTGGACCGGACCCGGCAAAACCGGAAATTGACCCAACTCTATTGCTCAGCAAATCAAGTAGCCATCCAGTGGCAGTGAGCCATGTCAGAATGTTACTAAGTGCAATGAGGGTATGATTTGACAGGGTAGCCATAACAGTAATATAAAGAAACAAGTCCCATGCAGTTTGTTGTTGTACAGTGAAATTAGTCACACGTTAGCTGGTCCACAGTCTGACCAGCAAATGATGAGCTGAGCCGCTGGTCAACTTGGTCACACACCTGCAAAATCTATTTTAATTTCATTCATACACGTTTTAATGATCTCTTCTCGTTTTCAGAACGAGGTCCCTGACGCCGAGCCGGAGTGTGATCCGTCCTCTGTCACCACAGCCAGGTCGCTGTGGAACGACCGCATGGCTTTGGCTGGATCAAATGAGTTGACTATAGAAGTACAGGACTACATCCCATTCGGTTAGTAAACACACACACACTCGCTCAAGCTCAACAAGGAACTGTTCACACTTAAAAGTAATATTTTACTCTCCTCCATGTTCATTGTGCACATGGAGAGCAATGCTCCATGTTCTTCCAGTAAGAAGAGAGAACAGATATTGGGTTTAAAAAACATATAATGTCATAAAACTGTAAACAATTGGATAATTCATTTTTTTTTTACAATTGAAATGAAAGCCTCAAACATTCAAAGCTTCAACCATGAGGCTGATAATGAATCTCATAAAGCAATGTTCAGTGTGGAACACATTCCCAATAAGTACTGTAATATGTCCGTTTTGTTCTAAGAGTATATAAGGATGTTTCCATTCTCTTTGTGACTCCAGTCCAGTGTAAGGCCAAATTCCAGTCTCCCAGTTTCCATGTAGACCAGCCCATCCAACTCCAGGTTTTCCTCCGAGCCGACTGTCCTCATCCTGTATCATTCAACAAGTTGGCTGTCAGCCTCAGTAACCAGGTAAGCTCTACACAAATGTAGTACAAGGCAGAGAGCATTTATTTTCTCCAGCATCAGGCATAGTGGCTGGTTGTAGGAGTTTCACATAGACTATAGCTGGACGACGCATCTCCACCTCCTCCCACTGAACAAAAATGAAGCCAAAATATCTTGGATACGGGAGCTGCCATGTTGCGCTGGGGACGTCATTTGGAGCCAGAGTCTGCGCAGTAGTGATCTGGGAGTGGAGCCGCGCTATCGAGGTCCCGTCCACACACCCGCCCGACCCAATCGCGAGCCGAGCACGGCCACAGCTTGCTAGAGTGAGAGCCACCCAGCTGCTGCGTTAGCACCACGGTAGCTGTTTGGCTAGAAAGACACAACAACTAACTATAATAATGTTTATGGACTTGAAACACGACAGTCCAACAGTGCTGGCTAACCAGTGGAAATGTTGCTAAGCTAGCTAGAGACACGGTCAGTGACTGTATGAACCATGATGACCTATACTGCAGCCATGCACCAGGGGTCCATCGAAATGTTTTGGGTAGCTGCCCACCTTTACATGCAGTCTATGGATTTTCACTACACAAGCAAGACACACGGTACCATGAAGAAAGAGCCTTCAAATAGTTATGGTGGCTACTGGGTTTTATAGCTGTGACGCGCAGGTAGCCTACACGTCACACATGTGACTTTGTTTACATAATGCTTCAACCTGCGCGGAGCGCGAGGGATAATATCTCAGTTTACTACCACTGGCAGTCAGGAAGGAATGAAACAGAACCAGCAGTTGTAGATTTATTAAAAGTATAGATTTGATGTTTCTCAGTGGGGTTTTATGAGGTGCTTCTCCATCGTCAGTGTATTACCTACAGTAGATGGAGTCTGGAGAAACAGACAGGAGTACCAGCACGGGAGCAAAGCAACGTACTGCTGTGGACGTGGGGCAGCAGCTAAATGCATTTTAGCCACGTTGCACACATAACACATTGCTCTGCTCCCGTGCTGGTACTCCTGTCTGTTTCTTCTTAAAATGACAAAACAATAACGTTTTGTGTGTGTGTGCGTGTGTAGGAGTACAACCAATGGTGTGTGGTGGAGTCAGGTCAGGAGAGTATGAGCCTGTTGCCGGGAAAAACCAAACGCTTCAACTTCAGCTTTGTAGCGAAGACTGAAGATGTTGGCAAGAAGATCGAGGTGAGGGTGTGTGTGTGTGTGTGTGTGTGTGTTGTCTGTCTGTCTGTCTGTCTGTCTACAAGAAGATCGAGGTGTGTGTGTCTGTGTCTGTGTCTGTGTCTGTGTCTGTGTCTGTGTCTGTGTCTGTGTCTGTGTCTGTGTCTGTCTCTGACAAACGGAGAGAGAGAAAGATGGTTACTGATTGTGTGTGTTGCTGGTTATACACCTTTAGATGACAGGTATTGAGGTGATGCTGGGCAGTGACAGTGGCCGCTGTGTGTTTGTGAACTGGAGAGGGGCGGGTGGAGATGCAGCCTCTACCCATGAGGCCTTGCAGGCCAGCAGGTCATCACGTCGATGGGGCCGGGGTGTGGAGGCACGTCAAGAGCCGGACTGGGACAGCCTGACCATGCAGCACAGTACCATGTAAGGCTTTGTTCAGACACAGCACCATCCCAAGTTCCTGGATCACCTGTCAGTTTCTACAGTATCAGATCTTATCTGCACCGAAGTCATCAGAAATGTGACATGTTTAGTGTGTTTGCTCCTGTTTGTTGTTCAGGATCATCTCCCGAGTCCCAAAGATATCCGTTCAGCTGAACCACCAGCCTCCTGCACTCAACAATGAAATGTACTGCATCAGCCTCACTGTCCAATCACAGGAGGGGGGCGTGGCAAGGGATGTCAAACTGACAGCTGGCCTCAAACCAGGTACACTGTGATACAAGTACAGCACCAAACTCCTGCTATAACCTCAAATAGTTGTTTTTACATTTCTCTTTGTGTGCGGATTAAAGCTGCAGTGGGTAGAAATGGAGCAAATGATATTTCATAGTCCGGAGGAAAACAACCAATCAGAGCTGATCTGGAATCACTCGCGAACTCCGATCAACCAGTCAAACTAAGCAGCGCTGATCAAATATGAATCAATATTCATTACTGTAATGCCTATTTCTCTCCTCAAATGTTTCAGAAACATCTTGTAGTGTACTGTTTAGCTGTAAAATGAGGAAGTTTGTGACCCGGCAGCCAATAGGAACGCTCTCTCTGAAATGACCTGTGATTGGTCAAAGTCTCCCGTCACGGGCTAGATGTTTTAAAGCCTGAAAACAGAGCCATGAGGAGGAGCAGAGGTCTAGTTTTCACTCAGAACACTTGAATTACAATATGTTGAAAGGTTATTATGGAAGTTTTGCCCAGTGATGCCAAAACCATTCTGCCTACTGCAGGTTTAATCAACTGAGAGTGTTTTGATAAGTGAGCTCTAGGTGTTGGTAGGTTTTTTTCCATTCCATTCAATTTTGTCATTTTGTGCAGTGCCAGGCTCGCTGTCATCCCCTGCTTTCAGTATTAATGCTAAACTAAGCTAAGCTAAGCACAGCCAGACTCCACCTCTGTACTTAACACACAGACATGAGATTACTATTGATCTCCTCATCTCACTCAGAAAGAAATGTCATACTTACAATAAAATGTTGAACCATTCCTTTAATCTTCTCACAACATTAACACTATTAAAAGTTATGTTATAGTCCTCTCTGTCTGGTATAGCAGCTGGCAGCTAAATAAGCTTTTGGAATGGGAAAACTTGGTATATCAAATGTGTGACATTACATCAGTGTATAGTTTATGGTTTTGTGTTTGTCTTTGATTGGTCTGTCCAGGCCAGGATGCCAATCTAGGCCAGAGCACACATGTGACACTCGATGGCTTAAAGGTGTGTGATGACACCGCACCTGCCCTGCTCCCTGACGTACCTCTAGGAGATCTGAAACCAGGCGAAAAGGTACACACACATTCCAAAAGAAATGTGTTGGATTAACTTTCCAGAGAGACTTGCACAACATTTTCTGCATTGTACACGCCTGCCTCTGCTTCTCCAAAGTAGTAATTCTAGTATCTATGGGATGTGTGTGTGCTTGTCTGCAGTTGGAGAGATGCGTATATGTGAAGTGTGTGTCAACTGGACCAAGGGTTTTCCTGTTCCATGTGGCCTACAGCATCGATACCACAGTGGAAGGACGTCAGATTGTCTGCAAATGTCATAAGGTAGAGGAGCTCATCTGACCTGCACACACAGTTAGCACAGTGTCTGTGTTTTTTTTCATGTTGTAGAGTACATGTTTAAACTATACATGCCCAGGGCTTTTTTCATCTGGTTTACTCCTCTCGTTGTCTTTCAGGATGAGACGGTTACCATAGAGACGGTGGTCCCATTTGAGGTGTCTGTCAAGTTTGTGTCCACCAAGGTCGGTCGCTTCTTCTTTATTAGTTTAAAGCAGTTAGTGTTTTAGAGAGCTGTTTGGCTAGTTAGGGTTATTACCAGCAAGTGGTAGTGTTTTCACCTTGTGAGTGTGTGTGTGTTTGTGTGTGTCATCATGGCAACATGTAGTCCTGGAGACACCTACTGTGGCAAGAACTACCACAGAGGAGGTTTACAGTTCTTTACCTGGTGTTAATAGTTCCGTCTGTCTGTCTGTGGACAGATTCTGTCACCGTGATAGCGTCACAACTGTGTAAGATGCAGTCACAAAACTTTACAGGTGTGTAGTTGAGATCAAAATAAAGGTTGGAATGGAGTTAGAAGATGGGTGTTGATTGTTAGATTACAGAGTGAGCCTTGAGATTGTGTCGGTGCAGTAGCAGGTATTATGGCTGGTGAAAGTTTATGATGTGTACATTTTTTTATTTGTTTTAGTTTGAGCCACTGGACCGGGTAGCGGTGGACATCCCCTTCCTGTTGATGACAGACATCCTATCATCGTCTCCATGGCCTCTTCTGCTGGCCTCCTCCTCTCTGCAGCTGCTTACTATGAGCACAAACACACCACAGCTTCAGTCACAGCTACAGGAAGGTACCTGACTAGTTTTTACTGTTATCTTACAAAGACTTTTTTACTGTCATAGTTGTCATAAAAAAAAAAAAAACTAATGTAAATCCTATGACTATAATATATAGTGCGTAGGGCTGCCCCCTCCTAATCTTTTAGTCGACTAATTGGCCGTTTTGGTCTTAATTGGATAAGATTTCTTTAGTCGATTTTTCTTTTGCATGTGGAATGACTTATTTCTAAGAAAATTATGAGCAAATCTCTGATAAACACAAGATTTAAAGTGTTGCTTTTGTGTGATTCTTTGTGGAGAAACTTTAATCTGTCGATTAAATCAAGATATCGATTAGTCGACATAATTGTGTGAGTGTTAGCTGACAACAAATGTTTTTGGTCGAGGACAGCTCTAATTGCGTGTGTGTGTGTGTTCAGTTGTTTTGCAGACAGACGAGTGTGCCAGTGAGTGTTTTTGTCTCCGGTGTCCACCACTGACCAACAACAATAACACTGTAGCTACAGGACAGTACCTGATATCATGGAGAAGGTATGTACACACAAACACACACAAACATAGTCAGTTTGAGAGCAGTGATCAGTGGCTTTGAGCAGGCTTGTAAAGCTCTTAAAAATTTGCCACCTTTGTGGCGATGTAGTCAACTGAAGCAATAGATTCCTCAGTGCTGCTATACTGACCCAGAAAGCTGAGTTCGTCGCTGCAAAATCTGTTGTTCTCCCTGCATCCGGCGCCGTCATTTCATGTGACAGTGATGTAGTTGGTGATAGAAGAACTACAGGCTGTTGCAGCTCATGGATGTATTAAGAGGACTGGATACAGCGTTGGAATCAGGCTTTCGTTCATTGCTATGAGAGTTGCTCAGTGGCGCATGATGCCAAAATGTCTTGACTGCCGAGTGATAAAGTACCCGTATCATCCGGTGATCTTCTGCATCCATTGGGCCCATAGAGCAGGCGCTGTAGTGTTTCCTTTAGCTCCGCCTCCCAGCCCTTGCTCCAGCCTCGGTCTGGGTCTCATTCACATGAATGGAGGAAGGAAAAGAACTCTGGATTCAGCTATTAGTGCATTTTACAACTTTTAGGACCTAATGATTTAAATAAGGACTATTAGAGTGTTCATACTGGGAATTGAAAAAAAATTATCTGCTGATTTACAGACGTCTCTTTCCCAATGTAAGTCTATGGGAAAAGTCAGTTTGGGCCCAATGGCATCACGTGATGGACACAGAAGTTTTAATTCCACCGTTTTGCCACTACGAAAATTGGCCTCAAAGCCCCGCGCTCTTCTTGGGGGGCCTGGTTCAGCTTGGATTTCTAGTCCCTGCTTCTGGGTAGCCGGGGGGCGTGTTCTAGATGCTGTTCAAAACAGGACTTTATTGTTCTCTTCGCTACGTTTCCCACAGCAAAAATGGCATCTCAAAATATGAGTGCAGAGGATGTTATGGACGAGGATACATTTTACAGTGTTCTGGCTGACTCGGATATTCAGCCTTATTTATTTGAGTATAGGGCCGATAAAATGCAGCAGAGAGAGGCCCAGGCTGCGGCTACATTAGCTGTGCAAGAGGATATGGCCTTCCAGGCGTCTTGTGCACAATGCATCCTGGTACATGTAGGCACCCGCTTTCTGGGTCAATATAGCATCACTGAGGAATTTATCGCTTCAGTCGACTACATTTACCATCAACACTGATTGGACATCCACATAAAAGGTGGCGAATGTTCCCTTTAACTCTGTTTTAACTCTTGTTGTTGTACAGAAAGTCCTCCAGTGCAGACAGTCCACTCATCCAAACTACAGTCACTCTACCTCATGTCATCCTGGAGGCTGTTCCACTTTACATCCACGCCGGTCAGTCAAGTGAATACACACAACACGTACAATATACACATTTGTAAACTGAGTGTCTCTGATGATGTCATTTTATATCTATATGTCTTTGTTTTGGTGTAGATTTACCATCATTTGGGCGAGTCAGAGAGTCTCTTTCGGTTCGCTACCACATAGAGAACAGAACATCTCTGGTGCAGGAGGTGGAGATGGCCGTTGAACCGTCTGATGCCTTCATGTTCTCCGGACTCAAACAGGTAAAATGTGCTCACTTTTACATTAAGATTTAGCAAATAAAGGGTGATGTGGCTGTGTTTTCATTAGCTGGGTCAAAACTAATAGATCGTGTTCCTGAATATATCTGTGGTAATTTAACTGAACCAAAGAAAAAGTAGTTAGATTGTTGCCTTCTAGTTCAGGTCACTTTTGTTTTCACACTGACTTATTAAAAACAAACAATGGTGGAAGAAGTATTCAGATCATAATACTAATACCACACTCTGAAAACTCTCCACTACAAGTAAAAGTCCTGCAGTCAATACCTTACTTAAGTAAAAGTATTTAAATATTATCAGCCGTAGAAGAATGATTGTGTCAGTAAAATGTATGAGCAAACAGGCAAACCACACCACTGCTTTAACTCCTTTACACTTCCTAAACGAACAGGGAAAATCCCTGCACTCATGTACTGACTCACATATGTTTACCAGTTATGTAGCGCAGTTATATACTGTAGATTACTTAAACAGAGGACACTGCTTTCTCGGTGATCAGCTGATGGATACAAAAGTAGCTTAGCTTTTGAAATCATGCTAAAATCACAGAACCGTACCAGAGTTTGCTCTGAAGCGGACCAAGACAGGCGGTCACACCAGCCTAACAGAACCACACCAGTAAAATTTGTATTCTTTGTTGTGATCTAATGCTGGCAACATATTATTTTAGATGGATTGCTATAATTTATAAATGTGTCACAGAGTCCAAGATTATTACTTAGGCCAAGCCTAATAACACCTGAGTTTCAGGTTTGAATATATACTGTATCTATCCAGAGGCCAATTTATGCTATCACTGTTGAACTGGCACACACCTTTATTCACAGAGTTGAAAATATATACTTGAGGCATGAACGCATGAATGAGAAGTTTAATTTACTGAGTGTGTGTGTGCAGGTGCGTCTGCGTATCCTTCCTGGCTCAGAGCAGCAGATGCTGTATAACTATTACCCGCTGATGGCTGGTTACCAAACACTACCACAGCTCAACATCAGCCTGCCCCGCTGCCTGAACACCAACACACACTCACTGAGACGCTTCCTGCCCCAGCGCATCTTTGTCAAGGTAACACACTCACAGAAATGTATCCGCACCGCCGAGTTAGCAGTCATTGTTATCCGAACGTGAACATTATTCAACGCTTTCTTTTTTTCCTTTCTCCTCAGCCTCAGGGTCGACAGCTGGATGATGCCTTCATTCTTGCAGCTTGAGAAGAACACACAAACTGTTTACTGTAAATATAAGAGCAAAGCAACATTATGTAGGTTGTTGTAGATGTATGATTCCTCACAGATGACAAAATTAACACTATTTGTTTCACATTGTTCTGTAACGACACACCAGGAAAACCGTCTGTTGAGTAAACACCAGGAGACTATTGTTTGTGTTCAGAGTTAATGTGATTACTTGACGAGCATAACAGACAGCCGGTGAATGAACTGGTACACTGATGTTTATTATTTAACAGTGAAAATCATGTTTGAATCTGATGTGAGCTATATGGAAATTTGGGTAGAGTGTAATACATGAAAATTGAATGTGATGAAAGTTGAATTAAATTGAAGTGATGTAAACTAGTTGTGGTCCGTGTACATGTTATATAAAGACTGTTAACAGTGTTTTAGTATGTAGTCTGGTCGTGTGACAGAATGTACACTTTAAAAAACACAATGCGTTTCACCACAGACATGTAGAAGTTACTTATTGCAGGGAACATGGGAGAATATGGTGGTACAGAAGTTCTGGTTCAGGTCCAAAAGCACAAAGTAGTTTAGAATCTGACCACATTATCTGCTGTGAAGTAGGGAGCAGCCACACTATACACTACCATGCCATTTAACATGTGCAGCGCCATGTTAATACTTATGTAAGCTATGAGTTTTTACACAATTTATTGTTCACAAATATTTAATTTAGTTTTTTTGAGTGTATGTACTGTTTTCTATAACCCAAATAAATTAGAAAATGTTGATATATATTTTAGTAAGCGGTTATATACCAAGATGTTACAACATAGGAATAATAATAAAAACAGGACATTGATTAAAAAATGTCATATGTTATCTTGTCTTCCAGAAAGCTTGTTTCCAATCCCTTAGCTGAAATATTAGAATCAGAATCAGAATTGTGTTTATTGCCAGGTGTAAGAGGTATACACTAGGAATTTGCTTTGGTTTTGTTGGGGCAAATAAGCATTATAATAACAAAAGAATAGATACAAACGTTAGAATAAAATAAGAATAAAAAAAATTGAAATTCTACCAATATACAATATACAAAATAAGCTATAAACATGATATAAACAGATAGTGCAAATATTGCCGGTGTGCAAACAATCAGGTACCAGAGAGACATTAGACATACATTCATACCTTATCTTACCTCTATTTTTGGGCGAAATGAGCACACAAACATACTTAACACTAAAGATGGAAAATGCTGTGTTGAAGCCAGCCCGAACCAGCCCGAACCGACCCGAACATCAGGGCGGTGCCCGAAGTACCAACTCTCGTTGAGCTAAACTGTCGTGTCGCGATAGTTCGTATGAGGTGAATTCAAACTGTGGCGGTTTGTTTGACAGTCAGACCAACCACTGACCACTGATCAAGGTGAGTAAATGCGTTTGTTATTCTCGTCATATTTTGTCTATTTTACAGCCGTTGTTGATATCAACTCAATAAATACTGTCTAGAGTTCATTAGTCGCCCGTCTCAAAGACATTTCTCGAGTGAACTGTGTTTTGTCTGATGAAAAACAAGCTAGAGAAGTAGCTAGTTCAACGACATTGTTGTCGAAATGGTTAACGTTAACGTTCTCACGTTAGCTAACGTTAGTAAACTAAGCTAAGCTAAGCTACGTCTTATTTCATCAAACATAAACCCTCCGCTGTAGTATCAAAGAGTATAGAAACAACATATGTCCTTTGGTAGTATCAAGCAGTTGGTGACCGTTTACGTCAGCTGTAACGTTGAGTGTGCTTTACGGCTGCTTCAGCTTCAGTGCTGTGTGACGTAATTGGATAAATGTTGACATTAAGTATGCACATGTTAAATGGCATGGTAGTGTAGTGTGGCTGTTTCCTACTTCACAGCAGATAATGTGGTCAGATTCTAAGCTACTTTGTGCTTTTGGACCTGAACCAGAACCTCTGCACCACCATATCCCCCATGTTCCCAGCAATAAATAACTTCTACATGTCTGTGGTGAAACACATTGTGTTTTTTAAAGTATACATTCTGTCACATGACCAGACTACATACTAAAACACTGTTAACAGTCTTTGTATAACATGCACACGGACCACAACTAGTTTACATCACTTCAATTTAATTCAACTTTCATCACATTCAATTTTCATGTATTACACTCTACCCAAATTTCCATATAGCTCACATCAGATTCAAACATGATTTTCACTGTTAAATAATAAACATCAGTGTGTTACAGACCTGCACAAACATCACCACTAAGCTAAAAATGACCCTGATCTGATAGATCATGTGTAACGTTACGATATAAACACTTGGGGAAAACAACCCAGATAAAAAAGGGGAATATAGACCCACACAAGAACCACCAACATCTAAAATGAATCTTTAACCTGTGGGAACGTGACATCACAGGGTTCCCCCCCACTTACAGCTGGTCTTTGCACCTTTACCACAAGAATACTACCATCTGACCTGTGAAAGATAAAACCCAGACACAATAGAAATACTTTGAACATAATTATAGACAATAGAAATATAACAGTGAGTTGACCAAATGACTAATAAAAACACAATACTAAGATAATAGATATAATGATATATCTCTACAGAGGCCAGTTCCAGAAGCAAAATGCTAACTGTTATCCTCAAATATGACAAATCCATTAAAACCATCATTCTCTTTAATATGTGAGTCACATGCTGGGATCCTGAAGGTTTTTACAAACATTCCCCCTCCTTTCCAGATGGCAGCAGAAGAGGAGATCCAGCGACTGAGGAGCCAGCTGAGGGAGAGTGAGGAGCAGGTCCGTCAGGCTGCCCAGGCTGGTTTGGATCTCCTCAACCAGCAGGTGGAAATGCAGAACAGTCTGGACGAACAGAGAGTGGAGATGACCAACGCACTGGAGGTATGATACCGCACTTTAGAGGGTCAACTCACCCAAAAACACACTTTTTTCTGTCTGAACATAGCGGTATCTATCCATGCATTGCTTTCAGTATACAGGGACAGACTGACTTTACTAGGAGATTACTAAAGAATTTACTGTACTTGGAGCAGTGATGATTGAATGCATCCCTTTTAAACAGCATAGAGTCCAGGCTACACATTCCTTTAGACTTTTGAAATTAGGGTTGGGGGTTTTAGCAATTCATACAATCTGAATCCAATATCGAATCTGCTTATTTAATAGGAATCCTTCAGGAATTTTTTTTTTTCAACTTTTGAAAGTTATTTTAATTTATAAATATATTTATTAATATATAGGTATTCCATTTCAACTGGTTGCTTTAAAGGTGGAATGTGTAAGATGTGGCCAGAAGTTTAGTTTAAAACATTAAATATATGAACTACAATTATCAACAGAATGTGAAGAGGTTAGAATTTTGACGTGTGTCAAAGATGTCAGTGCATTGTTTTGCAGAGATATCTAGTGAAATGAGCACACTAACCAGCTAGCCCTGGCCCGTCCTGTCTTGTAATACCACTTGTACCTCTAGAGATGATAGATCACAGTAAACACGTAAACTATAGGCCGACGCCACATGTGAAGATTATAAGATAGCAGTGTTACTTTGACCGGAGCATGTGGCCAGGTATTACACATTGTACTTTTTAAATAGAAAAATATTGGTATTGGTATTCAAAATAAAGATCTATCCAGTACTTAATCGATATTGAGTAAAATTTTTTATAATTGTTACAGTAATTTAATTATTAAAAAAAAATTAATCAGAACATGAGTAGAATCTCTTTTTTTTTTTACAAAATATTGGTTCTAGATCAGTAACGGCAATGTTTACAACAGTAAAGTCACTATATAAACTCAACAATATCTCCCTGGACACCAGTCTAAAATGTAATTAAAATAAAATGAATGATAATGTCTCCTCTGCAGCCTCTCTGCTCTGCTGTCCACTCTGTGTGTGGTGGTGGAGAGGAGAGGAGAGGCCGACAATGAATTACACCAAAACAAACCATATTTTCTGCTCTGCTAGTCTCACTCATTGGTTTCTTCAAGTACCAATAAAAGAACCAACCTTAAAATGACTGGTTCCTTAAGGATTTACAAGCAGTTCCAGTCCTTTGCACTGGTGTGCCCAAATATATTTTCACATTCGCACACTCTAATTTTCACTCACAAATGCTTGCACTGTAGAGCCCTGAGAAGCTGTTCACAGTGAGCTCTCTGGATCATTCTGCATTGTTTCAAACTTCTACACCGGTCTTACTGTATGTGTGATGTGTTTGTGTCAAAGGCCCTCGAGCAAGACAAGTACTCCCTTCAGAAGGACGTGGCGTTAAAGACTCGGATGGTTGAGTCACTGCAGTCAGACTACGACTGTGTAAAGAACCAGCAGGCACAACAGCTTGAGGAACAACAAGTACATCTGGAGAGGAGCCACAGCGCAGCACTCAATGAGCTCAACAACAAGGTACAACAAGCTATGGTCTACTGTCTGGTCTAAGCAGAAACAGCCTGTCTGGGTTCACAACATCATCCAGCGGTGTTTCACCAGGCTGTATTCACTGTATCTGGTTTACCACAGCGGTATGAACCCAAAATAAACAGATTTTGCTGTAATTTAATTGCAATAAACGGATCAAAAGGATGCTGACATAACTACATCATGATGCCGATTTGTAAAAAGTCTGAATTTATACTTTGTCACGACAAGCAAACAACTTTTAAAATGCTTGTTTTCTGAATGGAGTTTGGATTGATCTGTGCTAGGCTATGCTAACATTGTTTTGCCGCTCTATCAGCAGACAGCTACGATATTTTTTTCCTCCATTTCTGATTCAACAACGTCATAGACGACAGGAGGAGAATCTCAACGCTGATAGGCTTTCGCGATGCCGTGTCACGCACATTTCTCAAGTTCCGTACAGTAACGCTTAATGTGTCTTCCTGTATGCTGTCCCAGATGCTGAGGTTGCAGTCAGCTCTGGAGGAATCCCAGCTGAACGAGAAACAGCTGAAACACAAAGTTGAGGTGCAGACCGAGACTCTGAATAACAAGATGGAGGAGCTGCGAGCTCTGAATGAACACACCCAGAGCTCCATGACATCTGAGATGATGGAGGTGCAGATGAAGATCATGGAGCTGGAGAGCATTAAGGTGAGGGGGAGCAGATGTAAAAGCAGGCATAGCTGGAGTTCATCTGTTTATTCTCTTTTGTACTGTTATTCAGTGAGAATGTAATCTTAATCACCTACTGGCTGTGACCTTAAACCTTCTGTAATCTGCTGCTGCTTCTTTCCAAGCCTGATCTCAGCGTATTCCACATGGTGCCTTGCCTTCCTGCATCAGCTGGAGTTGTACTAATAAGTCGGGCGAATGGTTTTTGTCTACCAGGTGGAGTTGGAGCAGACACTGCAGGAATCTCAGTACAGAGAGCAGCAGCTGGAGCTGACCAATAGCAGCCTGCAGCGTCACCTGGAGCGAATCACAGAGGAGAAAGAGGAGCGAGAGAAAGAGGCTGTTTCCTGTTTTAATTCATTAGAGGTAAACATACCACCATCGACTTTGGTCATCATTGTGCTTTCCGCCAGTGTATTGCAAGGCCTGGCGTCCCGCCGGGCCTAAGCTTTGGGGAATTATGTATTTTCTTTGCATCTCTCCGTCTCTACAGAAATCTCGTGAGGCGAACCGGGACCTCCAGATCCAGTTGGACCAGGTTCTACAGCAGGCCCAGGATCCCAACAGCAAAGGGAACTCTCTGTTTGCTGAGGTGAAAACCAAACTGAGTTACAAACACTACAGGAAACCAACCACAAAAAGTCTTTGCCGGCGTAGAAAACTAAATAGCTTAAAGTGAATTTATGTTAAAGGTTTAATATGTAACCGTTGCTCGGTTGCTCTTTGTAAACACACAGCATTTAAAGTTGGCCCCTCCTCCTCGGCTCAACGAGAGAGAGAGAGAGAGAGAGAGAGAGAGAGAGCAGCGATGGTGGAGCGAGCTATAGAGTGAATGAAGAGAGGGAGCGGCCTTAGGGAGAACAAAGCAGTGAAGTGAAGAGAAATAAAACGTTATTGCTGAAGCCCAGAGACACAGCAAAATAAGAGTCTACGGTCTCTGTAGATACAGACACCACCACACACTGCTAGTGGGGCAGAAGGGATGATTGAGAGGGACTATTTTAGTATCAGTATACATCGTTTTTTAGAATGTCTGCATATTATACCTTTTAAACACTTCTATTATAAACCCCAACGTTACACAGTTGAGAACATCATTATGCACCTAAATATTTGGCGTACAAGGGAAACTAGTTTTAGAGTTTAAATGAAATGCAAAGTCCCAGCAAAAATCAGTGTTCATACATTTCCTTTTTGTGTTTCAGTTGGAGGATAAGCGCGCTCAGATGGAGAGACAGCTCATAAGCATGAAGGTCCAGTATGTGTCCCTGCAGAAACAACACGCCTTCAGCAAACAGCAGCTGCAGCGCATGAAGGTACCGTGTGTCGCGGAGCGCAATAATACATCGGCTCTAAACGTGCACTGTTTGTTTGTTTGTTTGTAACTTGAATGACGGCGTGGATGTGCATGTGTGTGTGTGTGCAGGTCCAGATAGCCACTCTGATGCAGCTCCAGGGTTCCAGGGCTGATCCTGCTCAGCTGGAGAGGCTCCAGTCCATGCTCTCAGAGAAAAATGGAGAGATCCAAAATCTAATGACTAAACTGCAGAGACTGGAGAAGGTGGAGGTGAGTGCTTAAAACCTACAAGTGTTGTATATCAACAGAAAAAACACTACTGTTGGAAAAAATAAGTGAAAATCAAATGAATGGATAATTAATTTATGGAGATATTTGAGCTTATCAACAACTTAATATTTATATTTTCTAGGTGTGAGACATCAAAGATATAATGATAAAAGAAATTCTGTTGAATAGAATATATTATTATTATTATTATTATTATATAAGGATTATTATTACATTATATTAGTATTACATTTGTGTGTGTGTGTGTGTGTATGTATGTGTATAGATGATGTTGAAGTCTCAGCCGGCTAATCCTGCTCCAGCGGAAGGCGGTGACGGCCAAGATGAAACTTACTACACTGACCTGCTCAAAATGAAGCTCAACAACACTGTGTGAGTTGAACCTGCCTACGTTATTTGACAGTATTTGTAAAGAAAAACACCACCAGCTACATCCTCCCACAGAAACACAGTCTCACACGCCGTTGCAAACTCCTATAGAATTAATTTGAAACATTGAGGAAGTTATTGTTAAAGTTGTTCATTCATTACCCTCTTCCTCAAAGAGGATTCTGATCTCCCGATTCAAACAGCCTGGATAAAACCTTCCCACATGACAGCCATCGGGACTCGCTGTGAAACAAACAAACAAGCTGATTGGATCCCATCTCCTCACACAGTGTGGGAAAAAACCCGGCCTGTGACGTGTCTTGTTGTGATGTACTTTACTGCAGCAATAATGTCCGTCATTACATTGTTCACCTCGGACTCAGCTATTTAGACACTAGCACCTCTCGGTGTATCATACAGTGTGTCCACGGCACATTGGGGGAAACACGCTCGACTAGTGCTTGCAGCCCTTCTCGTTTCCCAGCCTGAGCCTGAGCCCCGTCTGTGCAGATCCCAACACAATCCTCCCATTTCAGATCAGTCATTTAGATCAATTCGTCTGCAGAGGCTCCGTTAGTTACACGTCTTCAGAAAAGAGACAAAAGAATTTATATTTAGCCATGCCCATCCATCTTGGGAATCACTGGTCTAGCCTACAATGCTGTGTGTCTAATATGCAGTTAGCCTACTTAGACAAGTCTTGCTGGGTTTAAATACTTATGGCCCATAGTGATAATGATAATGATAATGAATAAATGGGATCCATACTACATGAACCACTCTTCACATCAGCAAGAAAAAGCGTCTGTATTTGACGATATTGAAAATCATACCCTCATACCCTGGTATATCGTAATACCTTGATATGCATGCAGCTGAAAGAAGTGTGTCTTGGATTCACAATGGATTTGTGTCTGACGCTATGCATGTGATCCTTGGTTAACTGAAATTCAGTTTTTGTGTGTGTGTGTCGTCAGTAAGGATGCAGAGCGTCTGGGAGATGAGCTTTCCCTGCAGAGGATGAAGTCTTTGTCAGAGAGCCAGAGAGCTTTAGAGCTGGAGAGGAAACTCTTCTCATCTGAACGGCTGCTCAAACAGGTAACACATCTCTGACTGTCAGTGTTTCCTCCATAAATACTGTATCTAAAGGGAAGCAGCAATCACACCACTATTATCACCCAAAAGATTCTGATTAAAGAACAAAGTGATGATTTTTTTGCAGTCCGATACGGAAGCCCTGAGAGGCAAGTGAGAAAAAAACAATTCTGGTGATCCATTTTCTAACTCTGATCTAAATAGTTTTCTCTCCTGTGTTTATGACTTAAGAACAGGTGAAAAAAGGTTTTGCCAGGATAATCTTTCCAAGTTCCTTAAAGGTACAATATGTAGCACTGACAGCTAGCGATTAAAATGGGTAACAGCAGTCCAAATTCAAAACATTGGAGCCGTGGCCTGTCCACTCCACCGGTGTGACTGATAGCAGTTTTTTGGCTAACAGTAGTTGGAATCACTTCACCGGCTGTGTGTCTCAAATACTCGCTGCCTTGATAACCCAGCTGCACACGGACCACAATTCAATTTATGATTTAGTGCAGTACATATATTACATAAATTATGTTTTTCTGTGAAACGGGTGGAAAAAAAAGTTTTGTCAGGATCAACAGGAAGTGTTTGTTGTTGTAATACTCATTTCGGCCACAAGAGGATGAAGTGCACCACTACCCCATGTTCTAAATAGGACTAAAAGCGTTTTCTTACAGGTGAGTTTTAATTTACATAACTTGTTAACACACAGTATATGTACCTTTTGTTTGGAGTTGATGGCAAAATTAAACTCACCTTGTAGTGGTGCACTTCAGCCTCTTGTGGCCAAAATTAGTATTACAACAACAATCACACAACACAAAAATGATCCTGACCCCTGACCCCTCCCCCCCAAAAAAAAATCACCTGCCAAAACTTTTTTTTTTTTACAGATGAAAAACAAAAATTTAAAGAATATATGAAGATTATCCTGGCAAACCTTTTCTTTAATCTGTTCTTCAGTCATAAACACGGGAGAGAAAACAACTTAGATCAGTCCTAGAAAATGGATCACCAGATTGTTTTTCTCACTTGCCTCTCAGGGCTTCCGATGTCCGAAGTAGTAAACTGCAAAGAGATAGCAGAGATTTCCAAAGTGGAAGAGAGGGCAGCGTTGTACTATAGTGAACTACATGTTTGAGGTGATGGAAACATGTCAGCAGCAGTACACCCCTCAGGCAGCCTATCTTGGGAAGTGAACATGTTTAGTTCACCTGTCTGTTCTGTCAAGCAAGCCTACAGATAGCAAGTGTTTCTGCTTGCCAGATATATAAACTAGATACACAATGATCCATGATGTAATGTTACAAAACACAACCTCTGAAAAATGGTAACTTAGGAAGTGTCCTAAGTTAATAAAGCACATCCATATTTCAGCCCTAAGCTATAGTTAGTGACTATGCTAACTGTTGACAATACTGCTGGCGAGATGCAAACATAACATTGTTAGTTAGCCTTTGTACGGTTTCATTGTGTATTTCTGTTCCCGGCTACAGACTCAGAGTGACAAGATCAAACTGCAGCTACGAGTAGAGGAACTACAACACAAGTATGAACCAAAAGGTAAATAGAATTCCACCAAACCTGTATTTGCATGTTGGTCATGACTCCGGCGTCTCTGGCGTTATGGATATAAATGTGAGGACTGGTTGCTTGTAACGACAGGGATGCAGGTACATTTTGTGTCACTGTATAACTGTAACATTGCTGCCTCCTGCAATATTTGTCTCTAGAGGCAAAAAAGAATGTGATCCAGAAGAGAAAGAAAGAGAAGCTTCCCGTTGACATCGTACCCTCCTCGGAGGAAACCACGCTTGACAAGGGAGAGCAGGTTGTTGCCGTGGAGATGGATGTCACAAACACTGCTAAGACAGCAGACCCTGAAGCAGATACTTCTCATACAGCCGAGGCAGTGAGCTCCACACAAGGTGTGTGCATTAGAGGTCCGTAACTTTGCAGGCTGCAACAGCATGAAAGAGTCCAGTTACTTTACATAAGCAATACACACAACAAGAGCAAGGGCAAGGCAAAGTATTAAAGGGATAGCTTGGGTGTTTCTCAGTGGGGTCGTATGAGGTACTTCTCCATAGTCAGTGTATTACCTACAGTATTCACTGTTAATCATTACCATTTTGTGTTCTGGGTTCAGAGCCTGAGCCACGGCCTGCCAAGTGTGTGAAGATCAGTGGAGATGAGCCTGTTGTGATTCCCAACCCCAGGTCAGTATGTCTGCGTGGAGGAGTCTGTAGATCTAGACTAAAAGTAAAAATCGACAAATGACTATCAGCTGTTAAAATGAATAGTGATTTATTATTTGTGATTGTGCCCTCAGATCTCCCGTGACTGACCGTAAGGAGAAGGAGATAGAGGAGAACCAGCAGCAGAACAAGAGAGAGGAGAGAAGAAGAAAACAAAGAACAGTGGAGATGATCCACGTCAGCTCTCAAAGCAGTATGGAGAACCAATGTGCTCAGCAGTAACACTCATTATCTCAATATGCTGCTCTCACTCTTTGGAAATAGTCTTTCTTTTTCATTCAAATATTTCTATTTTTACCAAATCCATGTACTTTTTTCTGCTGACTTCACTGTATTTGCTCTATACTGTCAATATATTTAAATCTTACAGTATTAAACATATTTTGCCACATACAGTATTCTGTGTTCCCTTTTCCAAAACACATGGATATCCATCTATTCACTTAAATTCTGTAATAATGTTGTAACAATGTATTTATCTTAAATATTTTGCCATAAATGAAATGATGATGTGTGACTTGTGCTACTTGAAATTGCAATGAGTTATTTTGCAAAGTGGCGGTTGCAAATGCAAGCAAAAGGTAACATATGTTATATAGCGTACTGTATATCTGTGACCCACTCTGCTTATCAAGCAACTTCAAGTAGGCCCGGTTTAAAAAGTGATCTTGAGTTGGATCACATAACTTTGATATGTGACTTCTGAGAGCAGACAGGTGTACGGAGCTTTGAACGGTGACGCTTTGAACACAAAAATGAATGATACCCCTTGTCCATCACTAGAGGCATTTTTGGCTTTTTGAATACATTTTTGATCATTTTGGCTATGTTAATGCATACGCAATAGATTCTGAGATCCAATCTTCCTACCATTAGTCTATAATAAACTATGTAGCCAAAATACAGACAAAAATGTCCCCATTGCAACCCATTAAAACCGCAACGTTTGATCCCACGACCACTTCAAATCATACCTTCTATTACATCAGGCTCTCAGTCTAGAGCCCTGACTTCAAAATTGTAGTTTTTACTACACTGCTCAAAAAAATGAAGGGAACACTTAAAGGTCCCATATCGAGGTCATTTTCAGGTTCATACTTGTATTTTGGGTTTCTAATAGAACATGTTTACATGCTGTAATGTTCAAAAAACCCTTTATGTTCCTCGTACAGTCTGCCTGAATATACCTGTATTTACCCTCTGTCTGAAACGCTCCATTTTAGTGCATTTCAATGGAATTGCAACGGAATTGTGTTGCTAGGCAACAGTTTGGGTCCATGTTTACTTCCTGTCAGCTGATGTTATTCACATCCACTGCAACAGGAAATAAACTGGTACACATTTAGAATGTTTACGTTTAAAACCGTGTAATGGTCTTAATATTGTTTATTTGTGACATCACAAATGGACAGAAATCCTAACGGCTTGTTTCAAACGCGCAATTTCTGAATACGGGCTGGGTGTATTTCTCCGTATATTGAGCGTTTTGATAGTTTAACAGTATTTATATAGAACTTAAACCTCCTTTATAATACAAAAGACATGAAAATCTCACTTTTTACAATATGGGACCTTTAATCATCACAGTATAACACCAATTCAGTTAAACTTCAGGGATATCAATCTGTCCATTTAGGAAGCACAAGTGATGTGTGAATCACTTTCCCCTGCTTTGGTGCAACAGGTGCAATGGAGAGGCAACAGCGAGACAACCCCCCAAAAACGGAATGGTTCTGCATGTGGTAGCCACAGACAAATGCTCTCTCCTCATCCTTCCTGAATGATTCTTCTCTAGTTTTGTGTTCTGCTGTCTGTTATTAAACCTATGAGACAATGTTTCTCGCTTTATGTTAAATGTCTAAAGAGTTAGATTAGATTATATGAGTCTATTACCACTCTCTACCAGCTGGTGGCAGTAATGCTCATTGTAGTTTGCCCAGAAGAAAAAGAGGTCCTCTCATTGGTCCTACGTGGACCAATGAGAGCTGAGCGAGCTGAGTGGGAAGTGACAGAAGCCTTCAGATGGATGTTATGTATCATGGATGTATGAAGAGAACCGCTGGTGTGTTTACGTGCCTTCTCTTCTGTCTGCGTCTCATCTTGTCACTGGAACAGGTGAGTTGTTGCTGACGGTAGATAGACGTTACCTATAGTAACCTGATGAGGCCTGATAGGTCCCGACTGGCTGCACCGTGAGGTAGATCAGTAGACAGGTGTAGTGTCATATCACTCAGTTAGTGAATGTGTGGTTGCTGTCACACGTGAAGGTTACATCAGTTTCCACAAACTCAGTTCAATATCTGGACTCTTATCAATCTATTTTGACACCGACTTATCTGGTGGTCATACATCTAACTGTCATCTAGTGTTTTAACAGGAGTCAGTGCTTAAAGAATAAGGCAACATTAAAACATCATATTTGCGCATGGAGTTTGGCCTGGTGAGGGTCAGCAGGCAGACCCTACTGATGTCTCTCTGATGTCCCTCTGATGTCCCTACTGATGTGAATGAATGAATAATTGATTAATGACTTTATTTCGAGCATAGAAATAAATAAAAACAAATGCAAAATAATAACAAACAAAACAAGAGTAATAGTGTCCGAAAAGGAGTAGGTAGAAGTAAAACTTATATTTTCCTACCCATTTCTCACTTCTCCTCCATTAACTCATACATCATAGAATGATAATATAATATAATATATAAACTATCCCAGATTTATTTACATCCCAAATTAAATATATGAACAGCATCCCAAGTTTATTTACAACCCACATATCCATCCGGAGTTAAAAAGTAGATATAAACCAACCCTTAACAAAACCCTTATCACAACTCTTCCTCATCCATATACCTCCCAAAAATATCTTTTTTCTATAGTTTTTTAAAGTGATTTATATTTTTGCTCCCATCACCTGATGTCCTTCTGATGTCCCTCTGATGTCCCTCTGCTGTGTGTCAGTCACCATGAAGCTGATCCCCAGAGCTGCTAGAGGAGCCTCATTCAGCTGCTTCACTCTGGCCTTTCTCTTGTTGCTGCACTGCTGTCACATAGCCAGCATTCTGGGCCATAAGGTGAGTTATATTGGATTACATATATACATATATTGTCCATGTCTTACATTACATCACATTTAAGGTGGGGACAGAGCATGCAACAAGGTGACGTGTGTTGAGCTATTGGATGGTGTTCTATGTGTAGTTTAACTTTAATATTCGCGAGACGAAAGCCAAAAGTTTGAACTTGAACTTTTAATCATCACGAGGTCTGGTACATCAGCAGGAAAAGACCTGACAATTTAGATTTTAGTGTTAAAGTGAAATTAAAGCGACAACTAATGTGAGATGAGTGATGGTATCAGTCAGGAGCTTTAGTCTTACCAGAGTTCACTAATCACACATGTGGGAAGTCGTTGCAAAGAAAACTGCTGCCTTTTGATTTCTTAAAGTTTCCCTTGATTCTTTGGACAGCAATGTAGTCAGCTTTTTGCAACAGATAGATGCAGCGGGGTACACATATGATGGGATGATGTATATGGCATAAGGGACAGTAAGATTTCAGACACTGAGAAGGATCCAAGACCATCGCAGGGAAAGGAAAACAGCCCTAGTCCCAAAAAACACGATGCAACTAATATGCAAGCATGGCCCTGTGATAGTCTGGTGACCTGTTCAGGGTGTGCCCCGCCTTCGCCCAATGTCAGCTGGGATCGGCTCCAGCCTTCCCGCGACCCTGAACAGGATAAGCGGTTACAGATAATGGATGGATGCATAATAAATATAGTCTTATTAAAAGAAAATAGTTTTTTTTTGTGTGTCGGTATCACAGCTTCTAGAAAGTTGTTGGTCGGTGCACCAAAGATGCAATGATGCTGTTTTCTGTGTGTGTGTGCAGTCTGACTCTGCCTTAACTGTGGTGGAGAATACTGAGGAAGGAGACGGAGTAGTCGGTGATGAAGAAGAGGAGGTGACGATTGATGAAGATGAAGGAGATTTAGAGGTGGTCCAACCTACTGAGGAGTGGCAAACACTCAAACCAGGTAATGTTCTGCTGGAGGGTGTTCTGGTACTCTGTCATCATAGTCAAAAAACATCGTATTCCTGTTTTAGACTTACTGTGTGTGTGTGTCTGTGTGTGTGTGTGTGTGTGTGTGTGTGTGTGTGTGTGTGCGTGTAGGCCAGGCAGTGCCAGCAGGTTCCCATGTGAGGCTGAATCTGCAGACAGGTCAGAGGGAGGTCAGACTGGGAGAAGAGCAGGTCAAATACTGGACACAGGAACACCGGTATGGGTCCAGAAACAAACAGCGAGCTGTTTCAGATCAAGTGACTTCAATAAGTAGTTTATTCACACTTTGCAGAAGCAGCAGAGACAACATCTAAATATTCCATCAGCAGTAAAAAGCCTGTCTTTGCAGAGAGACAGAAGAGATCCAGTCCTCCTTCAGTCCTGATGAGCTGAAACGGGCCATGAAGAAGATCAAGGAGGACCTGAACCCAGTGAGCAAAGACACAGACCAACAGGTAACAGGACATCTTATTAGATATTACATTAAAGGGATAGCTTGGGTGTTTCTCAGTGGGGTAGCATGAGGTACTTCTCCATAGTCAGTGTATTACCTACAGTAGATGGAGTTTGGAGAAAAGAGTACCAGCACAGTCTTAAGGCATAAATATAAAATAGAAATCTCCTAGTAATTTGTATTTTGGTGAGGTGTATTGTGCTCTGGTCACACACAGCACACTAATGGGCACTCACTTCCAAAAATATATAATACATAATATTGTAATATATATTGGAGATGCTTTTTTGTACTTTTTGACGTAATGGTGTTTGACACAATGTGCTTTTTTAACATTACAATTTAGTAATATTAATATTTAAGCTTGTACTAAATCTTAAAGAGTGTGTACCATTATTCATAACTAAAACAACATATCACAGTCACATTACGCTGTATGTGTCCTCTCTTTGCCATGTGTGTTGTCTGTAGGACTCTGTGGCGTCTCAATTTCGTCCCCTGGAGGAGTTGAAGAAAGACATGGCTAAGCTGGACCTGTTGGTGGAGACGGATGTTCAGGTGCATCATACTGTAGAAGTCTAAGTCATTTCTTCGGGTACCATTTCTGCTCATGTTGCATTACATGTAACAAAACCCACAAACCTGAAGAGTCAAAAGTATTCCAGTTTTTAAAGATTTCACATTTACTGAATGTAGACTACACTAAAACTCTGAGCCAGAGCCGAAGTTGTCGCTAGCTTCATGATTAAGCTGCTTCACTTAAATCAGGGAGTTGAGGAATCATAGCATTCATACACCGACACACACTGCACTGCTACGTTCACAGCTAAGGTTATAACATTACTGCTAACTTCATACTCACATCACACACACACACTCGCTCTCTCACACTGACACTCGCTAACATTAAGCACACACAAACTACACAGTTATTCCTTAAAGGAGTTTACTTGTATAACACATTTTAGTTTAAAAAACATTTTAACAAAAACATAATTCTCGATGTTGAGGCCCGGCGAGGAGTCAGTTTAGGCTCTGTGTGTGTGTGTGTGGAGAGGCTATGTCCTGCACTGGGTGAAACACGAGAGCAGAGGTTATTAATGATCGTGTGCACCGCTGCAGATTGAATATAGGGGAAACGCTGATTGGCATAGCCTAATCTTTATCTGCAACTGTGCAGAAATACCGGGTTTAAACAGAATAAATAGACAAAATGCTGCGCAGCATTTAAATGTTGATTTAGGATTCAAATGTCAACGTTCTGGATGAAGCTTGGGACTATTCGGTACAGCCCTGTATGCTATAGTTTTAATCATGCAGACGGGTCAAGTTTTGCCTGAAGACATTCAACCTTTTTCTCAGTAGTCAGAAGCAGCTATGTGCTGATATAGTCTTTTACTGTGAAGCAGCTGCAGGACATGTTCTAATCAACTGTCAACTATATGTTAGCTGTTTGTTCAGCTGAATGAAGTGTGCTGTGGTGGTGTGTGTGTAGATAATGAGGCGCCTGCTGGACCAGTATAACAGCAGCAACTCAACTACACAGCAGAGGCTGAGCATCCTGCTGGAGCTGGAGTATCTGGTGCATCAGGTAACGGAACACATACTGTAGGCATTCAGACACAGTACAACCTACCTGTTAGCTTACAGAAGTCTTCAGTTTCTAACTGTGCCTGCATGTGTGTGTGTATAAGGTGGATAACGCTCAGAGCCTGTGTTCGATGGGGGGTCTCCAGCTCATTCTAGAGGGCCTGAACAGCTCTGACTTCAGATTACAGGAAAGCTCTGCCTTTGTCCTGGGATCTGCTGCGTCCAGGTACAAACAGCTGCACGTTCATTGTATTTGATAAGATCTGACTGATGTGCTTAACGTCATACCAATTAAGCTGCATCAAACAACATCAGAATACATCACTCCTGTGTTTAATATCAACATACAGTAGTTTTGTAGCTGTATATTGTGACGCCACATCACCTCGCTATAGTTGCACGCCTGATGGTACTCGTGAATCAACACAGGAAGTGATGGATTTCATGTTTCCACTTTGTTTGGAGTAAGTAATAATGACTAATAACAGGCAGACAAAAGACTAAATATTAAGAAGTAATAATGACTAATAGCAAGCGGACAACAGACTAAATATTAAGAAGTAATAATGACTTATAACATGTGGACAACAGACTAAATATTAAGAAGTAATAATGACTTATAACATGTGGACAACAGACTAAATATTAAGAAGTAATAATGACTAATAACAAGCGGGCAACAGACTGAATCATAAGAAGCAGATAAGACAAGATAACTAAATGTGAACTGTACATGAATCTGCTAATAGAGTAGAAGTAGCTGCACATTTGTGTAAGCAGGTGCTTCACATCTGTCACTGTGTCCTCTTGTTTAAAATCTGAACTTGTGTCTTTGTGTGTACACGAGTCACTGCTACTACTACTACTACTACTACTACTACTACTACTACTACTGTTCATCAGTATCACTGTCAGCGGTTGCTCACAGTTGCTCATGGTTGCTCACGGTTACTCACGGTGCTTGTGTCCTGCAGTAACCCGGAGGTCCAGGTGAAGGCTGTGGAGAGTGGGGCTCTGCAGACGCTCTTAACCATACTGGCCACTGAACAGCCACTCCGAGTCAAAAAGAAGGTACTTACACAAACACAAACATCATCATTTATTGTTGTGTACAAATTCAAGTCAGCTGTAATGTTTTCTGTGCGATTGTCCTCCTGTCAGGTTCATTTTGCAGTGGCCTCCCTCTTACGTAACTTCCCCTACGCACAGCGCCACTTCCTGTCACATGGAGGCCTGCAGGTCCTATCAGAGCTGTTCAGGGCCGACGGAGGTGGAGTTCTGCGTACACGCATTGTCACCATGTTATATGACATGATCAGTGAGAAGGTACAAACAAACTGTATTTTAAGTTAATCGAGGAGGTAAAATCTCCCCCAGGTTGTTTTTCTAGATGGAGTGAAGAAGAATGATTTTCATTTCCTGGCTCAGATGTCAAAGGGAATATTCACTACCTTTAATGTGGACGTCCAATCAGTGTTGATGGTAAACGTATGATTCCTCAGTGCTGCTATTGACCCAGAAAGCTGAACTTGCAGCCACAAAATCTGTTGTTCTCCCTGCATCCAGCACCGTCATTTGACGTGACGGTTGCTATTTCAGCTTGGATCTCTAGTCTCTGCCTCTGGGTAGCCAGGGAGCACCATGCTCCAGATACTGCCCAAAAACACAAATTCCTAAACCTGTTATAAGTTCTAATGTGAAAATTAAGTTAACAAAACTTCCTTTTTCTCTTCGCTACGTTTCCCACAGCAAAAATGGCATCTCAAAATATAAGTGCAGAGGATGTTATGGACGAGGATACATTTTACAGTGTTTTGGCAGACTCGGATATTCAGCCGTATTTATTCTAGTATACGGCCAAAGAAATGCAGCAGAGAGAGGCAGAGGCTGCGGCTACATTAGCCGTGCAAGAGGATATGGCCCTCCAAGCGTAAGAAGCTTGCGCGCAATGCATCCTGGTACATGTAGGCACTGCCGGCAGGGCTCCACCAGCACAGGAACTCAGCTTTCTGGGTCAATATAGCAGCACTGAGGGATCTATTGCCTCAATCAACTACATTTTCAACACCGATTGGACATCCACATAAAGGGTGGCGAATATTCCCTTTAAGGGTTCCTTAACAGGCCCTTGTTGAAGATGCAGAATATGACCTCCTAGATGACGCTGGTCTCTTCTGCTCCACCAGGAGCTGATCTCTCAGGCAGGTCTGGACCTGGTGCTGGATGCCTCCCATGAGGAGCGGGTGCGTCAGTACTCTGAGGTGTCTCTGCAGGGGGAGCTGCTGGAGAAGGGCTGGTGCAGTCTGGTCCCACAGCTGCTGGAGTCCACTGAACATGACTACAGAGAGAAGGTGGACTGACTTTGATATATTGTAGATGAATAGCAAAAAAAATAATAATGTTGATGATTAACACAAAGTATAAGCAGCTTTAATAGTAAATGACCTTTAAGAAGCCGAGACTGGCTAAACAAATGAACTTGTCATTTTTCTCTCAGGCTCTGCGGGCTTTGTTGGCGATGGCTCCCGTATGTTTGGATCAGTACCGCTCAGACAGCTCTCTGCTGGGCTCTCTGCTCTCTCTCAGAGGCCAGTACCAGGAAATGGCCCAGTCAGAGATGATTGTAGGAGAGGAGAATGACTACTATGCAGAGATTGTAGAACTTATAAATGCACTTCAAGTCAAAATGAAACGATGAGAGGATTGCAAAGTGACATTTGACATGGCCGGACAATGCAACTACTCCTCAAGCACATGACTCCACAGAAGGACAAAGACCTCATGACAAGAGTCTACTAAGGTCAAAGGATCCACCTTTGAGGATACAAATGTTGGGCTGACCCTGTAGGTGGTGGATTCATTGATGTGTCGGTGTGAACTTGAGATTTGAGATCAAGATTTCATCGATGGCCTTACATCGTCTTTTGGACGGGGGTGGGGATCAAATTAAAGATTTCTTTTTCTAATGTCGTCATTGTAAAGTATTTTTACTTTATGTTCAGAATTTAAGAATAAATTAATTATTAAAAAATGATAGTGTTCTGTGTGTGTATCTCCTGTATGGTGACCTTCAAATGAAACCAGAAATTCTAGTGTTAAAAGTTAGAAAAGCTATAATCCACAGGTCCATCTGGTAAACATACTGTATATGTTCTGTGTAAACAGTACGTTTTGTTTTCTCCCTCCCAGATATTCATCTGTTGATAATGAGCCAGAGTCAGTAACCATAACTTTATAATATATCAACCACACATTGTATTCTTGTTTCATCATGATGTGACTGCATTTTAAGATGGGACAGTATTTTATTTGCTTCGGTACTATTTCAGACTTGTCAGTGCTGCAGTTATGATCTGATGTGATCTGATGTGATCTGACAACACCACTGAATTGCCATCAGCCACAAAATAAGATGATGAAGTGTGTAGCTAGGAACAGAATTTTAGATGCACCTCTCAGTGGAACACAGCATATTGTAATTCAGCACCACCATAAACTACAACTTATAAACATATACATAAAGTAAGGAGTACTTTAAGGCCCTCACTATTTATTTGTATTTGTTTATTTAAGTTTATGCTTCTTCTCACTCCTTTTTGAATATGTAAATCAAGGCATCAAGTGTTGACAATTTATTTTTCTTACGCTTTTCATTGTATGTAAATACTACTTGTTTCTGACTGTCCACTTGTTGGTACGATCATTCTCTTTTTCTTTATTTTTTATTTTATTTTGTTTTTGTATTCTACATGTTCGAAATAAATTTTGAAATGAAATGAAATTTGGTCCAAGCCCAATACAGGAAGCGTTGTCGGTGCTTTTATTGTGAAAAGTCGAACCGGTAGTACAAGCAGCTGACCGGAAATGAGTGTTATTCGATTCGAGGAAGGTTCATAAAAGGTTGTTAATATGTAAACAGCAGCCATTAATGTAATATCTTCTGTCATGGTGGACTACTGGGTGATCCGGTCACTTGGAGCTAACAGCTGGAACACGTACTGAGTTTCAGACAGTAACGTTATTTAATAAAACAAGCTAACAGCTAGCAGTTACTGGTGAGTTAAAGAGACAGGCTGCTGTGTTTACATCTGTTAGCATTGTAGCAGCTAGCAAAGTGCTATAACAAAGTGCTTACTTTAATACACTGATTGTCTACTAAAGAGACCATGTTGGTAGCATTTGTATAATAATTTGTTCTATTTGTTTTCCTTTTAATACATGACGTGTGTAGCTCCAATGCCTCGCATGTATTATCATTATAGTGTAATAAACATAGTGGGTAGATGACTGTGTGTGCCTACATAACCTCTATCATACTGCATAGTACACTATGATATACTTCATAATGTACTGAATATATTATAGTATGATGTAGTTGTTTTTAAGCATCAACATTAGTAGTTTTACCTTCTATAACACCTTAATTACCTGAAGTATTTGTTTTGATATTACATGACAGCCCTCAGTAACCACCAGAGATGCAGTATACAGTTTAACCATTTGATAGAGATACACCACTTTCATATCATGTTGTATATCCCTGTTCACAGGTGTGTTAATGAGCAGTGATGGAGTTGTCTCAGAGGGACAGGCTGTCGGAGCTGGTGGAGGAGCTGACCACATCAGGACAGCCACAGCTCAACCAGGCCAGGATGAAGGAAATCAAGAAGATCTGCAAGTATGTCACTAACTGAAGTGTACATGCCTACCCAGAGGGATAACTATGGTATAAGTAACTGAGTACTGTGGAATACTGGGAGTAAGCAGGTGTACAGGTGATTTTGCTTACTAGTTCCTCCTCTCTGAAAGAAGCCACAACTTAGAAACATATATTTTTAAACAGAAACAGTAGTGCATTAAACACTTGTACTAGTTTCCAAATAGTGGTGATTTGATGCAGTTCTGAGTCCTTTTCAAATAATTATCGGAAAGCATCAAAAGATTAAATATGAATTACTGACACGGCAAAGCGTGTGACAGTAGATACTAAGGGCTCCCAAAGTTCAAGTTCAAGACCTTTATTTGTTGCAGTAGCAATAACAACAACATCTCATCACAATAAGACAATAAACACATACATCCCCACATACTTAAACACTAAAAAAGGTGAAACCTTGAAGTACAAAAATGTTAAAAGAGTTACAATATTACCATATAAGTTAGTGAAAAGAAGAAAGAACAGGCATGGATGGAAGTGCTAATACTACCTATACTTTTCAGAGTTGAGCAGTGAAATGCCAGAGGGTATGAAAGAGAATTTATATAGGTTAGTTTTGACTGATGGTTGTCTGAGGCGGGAACCAGAGGGCAGAAACTTAAATTCTGAATGCAGGGGGTGGTTGGGTACTGTCCGAAATTATGGATTCTGCTTTCTTTGTCAGCTGTTTGTTGTACAGTTCAGACAGACATTTCTGCTGAGTGCAAAGGTCCCACGTACACTGCGTGGCAATTATTATGTAGTGATGTAATTAATTCTAAATTTGTTTGGTAATATTTTTCAGGAAAGCACACTATAAACTGAAATGGTAAGGGCCTGAGCCTTGAGGCCCTGCCTTGTCTTATTTAATTCAATATTATGCTTAGATAATACATATTCAGAATTCTAAATTGGGCTCACATCATATTTTTGCTCTGGGGCCCCTTAAGATAAGATAAGATAATCCTTTATTAGTCCCACAGCGGGGGAAATTTGCAGGATTTCAGCAGCAAAAGGCTACAGTGCAAACAACAAGAGGCATCAGTAAACAAAACCAAAACAAGATCTAATAAATAAGCAAGTAAACAATAAAGATATGCAAATGTTTCAGTACATCTTTGATGATGCATGGTCACTGAAACACTGTACCATACGTATTCATCACTGCATTGTTTTTGTTTTGTTACCCTAATTCAATCTGAGACTTTATAATCTCAGAGAATATTCAAGTTCTTTTCTCGTTAAATTTGTAAGTTTTACTCAGTGGGCTACCTCCGGTTCTGCAAAGTGAAGCCAATCCTGAAGTGCCTTAAACCTGCATTCTTTCTACCCAGCCAGCAGGGGGCGACTCCTCTGGTTGCAAAAAGAAGTCTGATTGTATAGAAGTCTATGAGAAAATGAGCCTACTACTCACTTGATTTATTACCTCAGTAAACACTGTAAACATGAGTTTATTAGTTAAAGTCTGTGGTTTTCTCTCGTAAATTTACCACTTTAATCTCAGAGAGTATCCACATTTTTTTCTCTAAATATTACCCCCCTCCCCCGGCTCCGTAATTACATTTTTCTTTACCTACAATGGCCCTGATACGCTGACATAGTGACAGTCACGGTAAAGTTAAAATTCACAGGATTATAAGAATACAAAAAAATATCCATACATGTTATATGGAATTTAATGAAAAATCATGAATACCACTGTGTTCACTCTGTGTCTATGATTCCTCCCAGAGGGTCCGATGACTGCATAAACCACGTTTACCACTCAGTGATGTCTCAGCTCAACCAAGAACATGCTGAGGTCCGACTGTCTGCCTTCCAGATAGCCGGTGAGCTCTTCTCCAGATCACACCAATTCAGAACGCTGCTGGTGGACAACTTCCAGGTACTGGCATCATGTAGACCAATAGCTCATCTCAGGTATTTATTTCACACCAAACCCCACAGCACCTAACTGTACTGGTTAGTGTGAAGTATTTGTTCAGAAAAAGAGAGCATAGTCATCATTCCATGCCAGTGTAACCTGCCAGTTTATCATACTCTGGGCCAGGTCTGGAAATGAATGCCTCTTTGTGTAACCTGGACAGTTTAAATCAAATTGGAATCTCAATTTAAAAACCTAAATACTGTATTGTATACATGTGTTATTGGGATTGTAGGTCAGTATGTCGTGTTCCCATCCTCTGTTCTTTTCTTTCTCCTCCTTTTCTCTCCTTATCTCTCTCAATCCTCTCCTCCTGGTCCTGTAGGAGTTCTTGGAGTTGACAGTAGAGACTGACTCGGAGCAGCCCCTCCCCCCTCCTAAGGAAGTAGCCAGGAAACTGAGGTCACTGGCCATCCAGACTGTCCAGTCATGGCAGGCCTCTTATGGGACAGCTTATAAGAAGTTAGCCCTGGGCTACCACTTTCTCAAACAGGTTAAGAAGGTGAGAAGGGATACAATTATTACACTTTTTTCCTTTGTCGCTGCCAGACAAACCGTCCAACAGCTTCAAAAAAGCTGCATGCTGTAAAGTCGACATAAACAGATTCCGATCGATTGTTGCCGTCCTGTAAAAAAGGTCACCATGGGATACACCTGTGGTTCCTCACTCCTCCCTCCTCCGTGTGCCTCCTCTCTCCTCTGAGACATATGATAGGGAGGATGCTCCATCCATTTCCAGATCACGGGCCAGAGGACGGAGGAGTGAGGAGCGAGGACGAGAGGAAGCAGAATTAGCTGAAAGGAAAGCACCCAGTGTTTACCATTGTCTTAGTTTAGCATGTTAGCATGCTAACATTTGCTAGGTGTTTGGTTATAAACCAAAGTGTTGGACAAATTAAACTTTTGACCTAATGATGGCACTAGATGATATAAACCTGCTATGTAAACTATAGCCGTGTTTTCATCAACATATTTTTATGCACATTTTGAAGTATCGCATTAGAAGAGCTGTATGGAAACGGCAACATTTTATAGAACTTGCTCAATTGCGTAAAAACGTTTTTACGCTCGCTTGAGGTGGTTTTTGCCTTTGTGGTGTTGGGCTGTCGACGTCTTCCCGGATATTCCCATAATGCACGAAAATATGGCTAGTAGTATCAACAACAGGTACGTGTGGACCGATGAGGAGACCAAAGTATTCCTCGTCTCTTCCATGAAAAAAACATCTTAACCCAAACTCTCGCTTTCTCTCGTAGATGGTTAGATCTTTACTGGCGGATTACAGCCATGCCTAGCCTATAGACCTCTTCATTGCAATTCTGTTGCTAGAGCAACAGCTTTGATCCAAGTTCACTTCCTGACAGCTACTACATTAACAAACAGGAAATATAAAGGGGCCCATGTAGAATGTTTATGTTGTCAAGTTTGAAAAGGTCTATAGCGCCAACTTCTGACCATACCACGCTTTGCGACGCCTAGTTTATTCGCTGCAATCCAGTTGATGGAAACGCGCTTAATACACATTTCTTTTTTTACGACATTTCAAAAGTTTGCTTAAAATTGTATTGACAATTTAATGAAAACACGACTTATCAGTCCTTTCTGGCTACTGTTGCTGTCTTTGACTGTGTTTCCCATGTTGATTCACATGTCCCATGTTGTTGTGTGTGATCCACCTGTAAGTGATGTGATGCGTCCATGTTGTCAGGTGGACTTCCAGGATGCTGAGGCCAGGACGGTATCAGAGAGGAGGAGGGAGGAGGACAGACAGAGGAAAATGCAGAGGATCTACAAGGAGAGAGTGGAGGCAGCCTCCAAAGACATGGAAGGTAAACACCACATTCATTCAACAACACTACTGCTATTGATAATAATAACAATTGATTTTTTTATTGTTCAGAACTGAAGTGGTACTCTTAAAATCCCACATGGTCCTGTGCAGATCGAGGATGAACCTTTTTTTTTAGTGTCAGTTTCCCAAATGAAGCAAGGATTTAATGTGAGATTTCCGTGTTGTTTCTTTGTCAGAGTCATTCCAGGAAATTGAGGCGACCTTGACAGAGATGGAATCCTGTATGAGCCTGCTTTTCCCTGAGTTTGACCTTACAGGCATCCAAACAACCAACTTCTGCCCTCCCAACTCCCAACCAGCCAATGAATGTCCATCAGTTGATGAACAGCCCTGCTGCAGCAAAGACCTGAAGGATGACAGGAGAGAAGGAACGATACAAGAGAAGGAGGAGAGCAGGGAAGAAAAGAAAAGCAATTGGGAGGAAAATAAGGAAGAGGAGGAGGAGGAGGAGGAGGAGGAGGAGGAGGAAGAGGAGGAGGAAGAGGAGGAGGAAGACAATGAGCAAAGTAGTGAAGAAGAGGAGGGAGAGCCTCTTCATCAAGACTTGTTTATTCGGAACTCTGGGCTCATCTCTCACGCCTACAGTCTGGACCTGAACCTCAGTCCTGGTGGGTACAGCTCACATACACACTTTATCAGCTACATTCACACATTATAAAGCCACTAATGCTGTACTACGACAAAATCCTACCTGTGCAAATCTTCTAATGTTCAGTAGCAAAGACAGTTCACAGCAAACACAAAGCAATTTTTATTGCAATAAACGGATCAAAAGTACGCCGAAGTCACTACATCATGATGCTGATTTGTATAAAGTCTGAATTCATGCTTTGTCAGGTCTGTCCGCAACACGACAAGCAAACAAGTTTTAAAATGCTTGTTTTCTGAATGGAGTTCTGATCCTCCAGTGCTATGCTGTGCTAACATTGTAGCTGCTCCGTCAACACTCAACATAACGTCTTCTAAATTGTAATTAAATACGGCAGCGACGTTGTACACATTATACACATCTTTGCATTGAGTTTGTATGTAATCGTGCTGCGCGTTTGGTGTGAACACACCATTAGAGGTGTGGTGTAGACAAAATAATAAAGACACCTTTCCAGTATCTTCACTCTAGCTTTAAAACTGAGCCCGCTACTAAAAATTGCAAGTTGTGTTATTAAATTAAATTTGCGTTATTATCATGTTAACTTTGACAGCCCTAAGAAATTTATATTCTCCATGTAGGGTATTGAAATTGTATTGTTTTGGTTTTTTATTGGTACAGAAACTCAGGTGTCATATTGGCTGTAGTGTTGAAAACAAGTCAAACATTACCCAGCCTTACGAATACACTCCACCAGTTTGTTTAGATACACCCGCTAGTCATGTACAGTAGTAGCTGTTTGTAATTTAGTATACGAAGCATGCAGATGTGTCAAGACTACTTTGACACAAGGTAGGTGATTGTTAACAAGGGGTTCCCTCTTGTTAATGTGAAAGCTTAGCTAGTTAAGTGGTATCAGTGTATACATCCTACACTCCTCATTCAAATACTATCTAAGAATACATTACTTAAGCAGCTGATCGATAGTCCAGTGTTGGTCATGTATGGTCTTTCTTTTGTTCCTTTTCCCTGATGATGGGCCTTGAAGCTAAATGGTTGTGGAAGATTTGTATGAATGTGAAATTTATATATGTTTGGAAAAATGAATGTTATTAGTGTAACACAAATATGATGTTGTATTTAGTATGTATGTGATAAATTTAATGTACTTGATTGCGGACCCCAGGAAGACTAGATGGTGCCATTTGTATCAGCTAATGGGGATCCTTTTTAAATAAAATAAATAAATAAATCCTACAGTATGTATTCCAAGAATGAAATACTTCAATCTGAACTCGCTGTATCAGTGAATCTTTTCTTTTCCTTCTCTCTTTCACAGGTCTCCATGTTAAGGAGACAGAGGACAATGAGGCAGTGGTTTCCACAGTGATAGACCTCCATAGACTGATTACAAGCAAACACCTACCAGCTGTGCAGGGCTGGGTTCAGGTTAGTACAAACCCACAGGGCTCAAATATGTAGACATGTAATAAATGATCACATTAAAGCATGTGGATAAAAATTAATATACAAAATGAGAAGACAACCTACCAGTTACTGATGCTACTATTATATCACTCCTTTTTCTACTGCTAGTACTGCTACTCATGGTGCTACTACTGCTGGTATGACTTTAGAATCATAATTAAAATATATTCCACAAACAAATGCTTGGATACAAACCACCCTCAGTGTGTTTTTCTTTCTGTCTTATCGTATGTCTGTCTGTCTGTGTGTCTGTGTGTAGGTCTTCACTAAGTCATGTGCTGAGCAGCAGCTGTTAAGGAGAGCGCTGGATCTGAAGACATCTTTAGAAGCTGCCCTGCAGAAACACAAAGAGCTTCACATTGACTACAAGACCAGGGTTCGCAAAGTGGTGAGTGACACACAATAATTAATTCTAACTGGCGGTTGAGCTGATTCAAGGTACATCAGGTAAATGTGACTGGGCGTTTACCTCACTTTACCTGACAAATGGAGGACAAGGTTCCCACTCATGTAAACTTTACATGTAGGAAGATGTTATCTTTTAAAAAAGCACATGTATAGCAGCCATTCAGAGTGGAGGACAAAATGTGCCGCTGTTAAAATGAAAAATGGTTCAAACTACATTTACTTTGAAACAAGTTAATAAATTCATTGTACCCCTCTGCTGACAGTTGAGTAGTTACATGTCAAATAAAAGAGCTATGGTTAGCTCTTAGTTCTTGTATTAGATACAGCTAGTCTCTCATGGTTAATGGTCTACTGCACTGGTACCCAAACTTTCACATCAAGGACCCCTAATGACACAAATTAGACCACAGACCCCCATTTGATAAGATTTTGTTCCAGCGTCCCCCCTCAAGGACCCCCCGGACCTCATTTTGAAAACCGCTTGGTCTAATGCACTGACTCACTTCAGTTTTACCCATTTTACATTTACAAGACAAGTGCACAGGCTGATGAGTGGCTATGTATATTTATATCTATTTTGCTAGTATATAGCATGGCCAGCAGATGGCAGCATCCTACTACAAATCAAGTAGGACAACACCATCACTATAGATGTTCCTTTTACAGGAGGAGTGATTTAGTTAGAAAGAACCGCTATAGCAGAACGAAGAGTTTATAACTGGGTCCCTCTCTATCTGATTCCATCAGCCTGGATAAACATAAGGTCTGAATGAAACACAAAAACACCACCACAAAGGACCACATAATATGACCTCTCATTCGCCTCAAAAGTCCCATCCTCTGTGGCCACAGCTGTAATATCTTTACAGTGGAACAGTGATTCATAAACTAAAACACATATTGAAATGAGTTAAATTAGTTTGTTCTGTTTCAATGGATTCCTATACAAGCAGAGTTTTTTTCAGCATCTTGTGATTTCTGTATCTTAAAGGGTTTGCACCATCAGCTCCCTGCAGAGAAAGATTTTTTTATTACATTGAGAAAAGGGCATTTTAATTCCAAATTGTAACTTTCTCAGGTACTGAGGAATGAAACAGACATAGGAATGTGTTGAGAATTCTACATTAGTCCCAGTGGGGCCATAGTTTTCCCTCGCACCACCTAGTGGCCGTTGAACGAACTGCAGCTCCAGATGCTCGTCACCGCTCAGCAATGACGCTTGCTGCTTGAGTGGAACCATTCAGCCAGTCTTTAAGCTGTGGAAAACTGGAGGACACGCCAGCTCACAATGAAGTCCACTTCTGACTATTACTGAGCTGCCACAAGACATATCTTGAAATATAGTCTGATTCCTAGTAGGGCTGTGTATTGGCAAGAATCTGGCTATACGTTATGTATCATGATACAGGGGTTACCATTCAGTATATTGCGATATATTGCAATACTGTAAGCAAGGTGATATATTCAGATTTTTTAAATCTAATTTTAGGAAAACTGTAATAGTATAAATAACACACCATCTGAGTAAAAAAAAGTTTACTTTTTTTATGCAATCAAAACAGTGGGATCTGTATCACAGTCCCTGTAACAGCCAACATCAGGGCACTACTTTGATAGGGCGCATACACTGAGAGGGTGCATCTTTTTTCAAATGAAATACAGTATTGACTGAGGTTACATGTAAACTATTTATTAAAATAAATTAAATTTTCCTACACGCCTAATTCCTATTCGAGCAATATTAAGTGTTCAGGCCTTAAATTGATTAAGAAATAAATGAATCCTCTTTGTTTGCTTTCTACCTAAAATAGATTATAAAAAACAAAGCATAAATCTAGCAAATTATCACATCCCATTGCAAGTTTATTTGGTCCTATGCACCTCAGACTCTTCCAAACACCCCGCTGTTGTTGTTCTGTATTAATTTGCGTGGCTCTAAAACGTGTCCTCTTCTTTTTTTCTTCTTTAAAATGTCTCTGTTCATTCCTGCATTTCTGTGGGCTCCCAGAGGGAAGTCTCACGATAGAGACAGAGAAAGGGAGGATGGAAATATTAATAGTAAAGACATTTGGGAGAGGTGAGATAGCAAGGCACGACTATAATGCATAATGCATCAGAGACGGACAGAAGAAATTGGGGAGCAAGGGGGAAGATGTACCCATTCATTCACTTCACTACCACTAATGTGCCCCATGGCTTGACAGCTGATATGTCTACCTGGCTGCCTCTATATCTCAGCTTAGCATCGCCATTCTGCTTTAGTTTGAGCCGGCCCCAAAATGGAGGCCAACCAGAACCAGTGTTGTCGAAGAGCTTGCCATTTGGAAAGCTTTTCACTCAGACTTAATTGCTTATTTGAGAGGGTTTAATTGGTGCCGAAGTGTCTGTGTTTAAGAGATGGGTGTACTCGCTGCATACTTGCAGTGCTGGGAGAGAGAAAAAAAAAAAAGAAAAGACGAAGAAAATCCAAAAGAAATGGACAGCAGCCTGCAGTCGCAGGTTTTAAAGGACCAATGAATGCAAACTGCTTTATGCGTTTGGAAAAAAAGGCATAAAAGTTGTAGTGTGTGAATCCATCTTTAGCTGAACAGAGCGGCAGAGTGACAGTGACAGAGCGCCGGCCGTCTCGCTCTGCCTGGTTATCACTGTCAGGGACCAGTCTGCTGCACCAGCAGGCCCAGCACTGCGATAACCACACAACTTACAGCCCCTTTATCATAATTAGCTTTTCCTTTTTGCCTTAAAAGGCCTTCCATTACCGGGTCCTTCTCTATCGGGCCACTGACACACCACGCGATTGGTTTCTCTCTCAACGGGCCTCTCAATATAGTCTCCCATAACGGGGGAGCCGGAGAGAGAGAAGGGGAGTGTTATGGAGGCAGATAGAGGGGGCTTGTTTATTGAATGAGAGAATTAGACAGAGGGAGGGTTGAGTGAAGAAGCATCTACATGAAGTTGGAAGACTATTGAAAATAGAAATGCACAAGGCCATTTGTTTTTCTTGTTTTTCTTCATGGCTGACTGTTCAGTACTTGGGCTCTGAATATTTGAATGTTTGGTGTTAGCAGAATTTCATAAAGCTAACATACAGCGTGGGAATAAGCTGTTGATGGTCTTAGGTCCAATCCAATGCTACTTTACACTGAGACGTTGACTTTCTTAATGTGCTTTCACCCAGGGTAGGGTGAAGCCAACGTTTGACAGGACATTTCTTTAAATGACACCATCTAGTGGCTGATCTAAGCCATAGCTGTAAGTGATGGCTGTGCCTAAATGGAGCACAGCATTCCTGACACCCTCTTGATTCTGGCATGTTGCTAAATGAGATGATGATCATTCTGGTTGCACACCAAACATTAGCCTCTCGGTCTGGGCGAAGGGCGGCCGGCCAACATCGGCCAACCCCTGATGATGTCTGAATGGTTTGGGTTAGTGTAATATGGGGTTACCTCCCATACAACATTTGATCCACCATTTCCACTACGGTAGGGTTGTAAGAAGTGGTGTGATGTTGCAAGTTGCTGGTGTGCCTCCAGCTTCTGCTGGACTGGATGTTGTTACACTGAGCTATTAGGTTGTCGGCAATGCCATCCCTCGGTAAAAACTGTTCTCAGAAGGTGTGAAGTGACAGCAGCCAGTACTGTACTATAGAGATTTTTGCTATCTTGGTCTATGTCTTTCCGTTTTTTTCTGGTTTTACCTCCAGGACATTTCAGGTAGAGATGTTCCAATATCATTTATTCCTTCCCGATACCGATTCTGATACCTGAACTTGCGCTATCGGCCGATACGGAGGACCGATCCGTTAACAGCGTGATAAAAAACAAATATAGTTATTATTATTATTATTATATTATTATTCAACAGCTGTTTACTACTGACCATGTATGGATGTGATATGATTACTATCTTTGTTGTATGGCCTGGCTCAGGTTTTGTAAAACATCAACAAATACTGTACATACAGTTTACTGGTTGGATTTTCCACCGTGAAATGTTGCCAAATGGCTGACATTTTCCTCGCTCTGACTACCGTTACCATTACACTCTCCACGAGCACCGTACTGTAGTTGTTTGCTATCGTCACGTGAAAAAAATACCTGAAAATAGTTCTTCTTTGCTGCTCTAAAACAGTAGTTGCCAGTGGCAGTCATGATACATCCAGGGCGACAGCACAGTGGAGGCTACTGTTTTGGAGCGGCGAAGAAGAATTGATTTCCAGTTAAAGAAGTTGATTTTTTTTCTGGGTTAATAAATTATGGTATGGATTAGTGCATAGACTGACATACTCTCCGATACCCCAATTTTGGGCAGTATCGGACGCATTTCCGATACCGGTGTATCGGTATCGGAACAATTTAATTTCAGGACCCTTTCCAGTAGGGATGAGCCAATCTGTCTTTTTTTCTGCTGATACTGATTCTCAACTCAGGGCATCTGTTGATACTGATACAGAGTACTAATCTGATACCAGTGCTCTCTTTTTTCCCAAATTTAAATTCTGTGTAATGTTCTCTCTGTGACACATTGGGATGCTTTTTTTTTATATAAAATAACACAAAGCCAAGGATTGCTGTTTACGAAATGTAACTGATAGCTGACACAAGCTGAGGAAACTGTAATGTGGATCATTTTGACGTCTGCTGTCGATACCAATCCAGCAGATTGGCACGGCCGACCTGTAGACCTGTGGGTGCTGCCGAGTACATGGCAGCTTTAACCTGATCTCCCTTGATTTGGACATTGATTTCTGTTCATAGTCCTACTTTTCTAACTCCCCGACTATGTGTCCTTGTCAGTTCAAATGTCACAACCAGCAGATTTAATCAGCTTTTCCATGCTGTAGATTAGGGTGGTGGAGGGCCACTTCATTTGCTCATTATGGGATTGGTAGCACTGGTTCTCATGATACAAACAGTGCCACTTGTGATGTTCCTTTGGGGTCGAGGTCACAAGGTCTTGATCTTTTTTTTTTTTTCATTCTTCACACAATTACTTCTGCAGTTCTTTGTGTGGACAACAGAGTGCAACATGTCTGAATCATCTCGTCCATCTCTATGATGACAGGCTTTTTGCTCTGCCAGCCATAGATACTTCTGCCTTTAGACCAGGGTCTGAATTTGACCAACCTACCAGCCACAGTGGCGGGTAAACAAAGCGGGCATTTAACATACGTCAGGCGCCGTAGCGGAGCAGAGTGGAGAGCTGCCTCTAGGACGCGCTGCGGTGTTCTGGTGGAATCACAAGCGTTGTCTAGACTGGCTTCTTCTTCTTCTTCTTCCTCTTCTTCTTCCTCTTCCTCTTCCTCTTCCTCGTGTTTATTGGAGGATCACATTCGCAACTTTAAAGGTGCATTCTGCCACCCACTGAATCTATTATCTGAGAGTGAGAGTGTGTGTGAGTGAGATAATTAAAAAATGGATAACCATAAGTGAATAAACATTAAATTAATACCTTTTTATGGGGGAAAATGTGTCCAAGTTTTTTTTATTTTTCAAAGCAAGACAAATATTACACAAATGTGCGATTACAAAATAGTGGCTGGTAAAAAAATATGAGTGGCTGGTAGAATTTAGAATTCAAAGTGGTCGCTTGAAGAAAACGTTAATGTCCAACGCTGCTTTAGACGTGGTCTTGGTTTGAAGCGTACTGAGAGCTTTACTTCGTAAAACACTTTTTTGGAAAGTGTTTCTGTAGTAACACTTTTCACAGTCTCAGGAAACAGGCAGCTTTCAGAGTTCTTCCTCACACTCTTTTTGGAAGACGGACTATGTTTGAAGGGAGTTTTCAGTATGAGCTATGACCAGGAGAATCCCATATGCATCCGTTGAGTGCTGCATACTGAAAACATGGGCTTGTGTTTAGGAAAGGATAAGACATGCAGACTTATTTGAACATATCTGTTTTTAAGAGTGTATTCAGTCACTCCGGGCTCCATTCATACAGGCCCAGGCCTTGTTTACTGCTGATAACCCATCTTATCACAGCACAATGGATGTGGCCGCCTGTTTCTCACTAGAGATAAACAAAGAAAGACTATCCCTCTATTTCTCTCCTCCAATGCTCCCTCCTTTTCATTTGTACATTCATTCTCTGAGTGTGTATCATTCTCTCAATTGTACACCAGTAATAGGTTTTTCCTGCTCTCTTTGCCACTATTTCTCTATTCTTCCTCATTATGCATTATGTTCATAGGGAGTCGGGGTGTTGTGTTTTATTGCACTTCAGAAACTTGATCACTTATTCTTTCATTAATTGAGTAAAAAAGGAAGTATGGAAACACATGTAGTGAATAAAACATAAAAAAAGTAATTGCAGTAGAGTAAAGAATTTAAGATAAGGGTGGAAAAAAAACATCAACCAAGAGTGACTAACCTTGCCCGAGAACTAAATAAATTGATGAATATAGGGATGATCTGATCCTGTGGATCAGGAGTGCTGAATGCCGATACTGACCTTATTAAGTGGATCAGGGATCGACCAGACGTGACCAATCCACATTAAATAGAGTTACAGCAGTTACATGCAGTGAGTTCTATGCAGTGAGTTCTATACAGTGAGTTCTATGCAGTGAGTTCTATGCAGTGAGTTCTATGCAGTGAGTTCTATGCAGTGAGTTACGTCCAGTGAGTTCTATGCAGTGAGTTACGTCCAGTGAGTTCTATGCAGTGAGTTCTATGCAGTGAGTTACGTCCAGTGAGTTCTATGCAGTGAGTTCTATACAGTGAGTTCCATGCAGTGAGTTCTATGCACTGCGTTCCATGCAGTGAGTTCTATGTAGTGAGCTCTATGCAGAGTTCTATACAGTGAGTTCCATGCAGTGAGTTCTATGCAGTGAGTTCTATGCAGTGAGTTCTATACAGTGAGTTCCATGCAGTGAGTTCTATACAGTGAGTTCCATGCAGTGAGTTCTATGCAGTGAGTTCCATGCAGTGAGTTCTATGCAGTGAGTTCTATGCAGAGTTCTATACAGTGAGTTCCATGCAGTGAGTTCTATGTAGTGAGTTCCATTATGCTCAGATGTGCTAAGGATAGTGCGAGCATGTATTTATTGTTAAACTGATTGTTTTACAGGTTTAATCGCACATTGATGTGTGAAAATTGTGAAAATGATAACCCAAAGCTTGACTGAACCAGTAAATTTTTTTTATGCCATGTCATCATGTTTCTGACTGACATTGTTGTCTTTCACCTCCCTTTTGACTAGTCAAAACTAAAAGCATATGCACTGCACGGATAATAATAATCCTCATGCTGATTCTCATCATCATTACATGAGGAAAAACATGTAAGATTGAAGAGCGCTATTAAAAGTCTGTTGACATAAATGCAATTTGAATATACCAAAATGAGGAGAGGATTGCCGCTGACGTAGGTGCAAAGAGAACTTCTCTGAGTGCTGACAAAGTTTGATGATCGTGAGTCATTTGTTTGTTGTTTACAAAGTTTCATTTGATGATCATTTTTCGTTGGACTACTTTGGTGTGAGTTGAACAACCTAGGACAAAAAACTTGAGATGTTGTGATTTTAAAAACGAGACCCTGTAGTGTCATCATGCGGCTCATTGAGGGGATGGAGTGGAGGGTTTCTGCTGCTAAATCATTGTGGACACAGCCTCGTTCCATCAGGGGTCTCTGATAAAGTGAAAGGAGATGGTTTCCAAATTGGAACTGATGGATCCACTGGGACTCACATGGTGTGTGTTGGGGGGTTGATTGCTGGTTATCCCTGAGATCTCTGGACCCGTCTCATATCACTGACCACAGGGCCAAACTGGGCTGCTGCATGGGGCTCCACTATCTCCCAGGGGTCTTTGAAAGGCCCCCGCACCTTCTCGGGGCATTCCAGGTGCCCTCCCAGAGCTTTCAGAGGTCCTCAGCAAAATGAAGGATAGCACTGTGTAATTTCACTTTGGCAGTAGGCGAGAATGTATAATAATGACTGTTTTGATCACAGATTGAGACAGCGCCGGGAGGGGGAACCGAAGTAGACAGCTGAGAATAAGCTCGTTGACAGGGGAAGGTTTGGGAAGCTCTGGGCTGGCTAATAGACCTGCCAGCCTAGGTTAGTGAAATAAAGATGTCACCCTATACATCATATAAGCTGACTGCTCCCCAGAGACAAAGGGTGCGTCTATGCGTGTGTGTTTGGGGGGGGGGGTGTCGGGGCTGGAGGAGTATAATGGGGTAAAGCAGCGGAGAAGAAGCTATGGAGCGAGAGTGAGGGGAGTGGAAAGCTTTTTTTTCTCATTAGCGTGGGATCCCATGGGATCCTTTTCTGGGTAGTAATGAACAGGAGTGCAAGGTGGTAATAGAGATGTGGGATGTTGTGGCAAATCAAGCCTTGAATAGGTCAGACTCTACTGGAAGCTTGAGGCCTAATTAGTTTGTAAATATGTTGAAATCAATCAGTGGCAGTGGTTTTCCTTCAGCAGAACAAAATATAGCAAAATAATGTATTGTAACAGTGGTAATAATGAAAACAGGGTCACAGTTTGACAAAGTATATGAGGGCAGGAAGTTGGGAGCTGGTACAATAACTGCCCAGTCCTGTCCTAGTTCTGGTGTTTCTCAGTGGGGTTGTATGAAGGTACTTATCCATAGTCAGTGTATTACCTACAACAGTAGATTTATTTTATTTATTCAACCTTTATTTAACCAGGTAGTACCCATTGAGATTAAGAATCTCTTTTGCAAGAGAGACCTGGCCAAGACAGCAGCATTTAAACATACATTAAAGTTTCAGACGCCACAACATAAAACAAATGCAAAAATAAATACATAGCATAATATCATACAAAACACATTCAAATCAAGTGTTTGACGCCAACGTTAAAGGGAAAATATTCAAAAAACACAGACAGCTCCTTATTGACTCTGTTTCTAGGTCTTTCATTAATGTTTTAAATTCATCAAAAGTAATCAGATTTTCCAGTTTCAACTTAGCTTGCAGTGTATTCCAGGTAAAAGGGAGCGGAAGAGCTAAAGGCCATCTTACCTAGTTCTGTGCGGACTTTAGGTACAGATAACAAGTACAGGTCAGACGAGCGTAGGCTATAGCTGCCAGTGTTGTGCAAGACGACGGTCGGGTAAGTACCTCATACAACCCCAAATCATCTGAACTCTGCACTGAGCTACAACTAGATGTTGGTCCAAAACCTGCAGTAAAGATGATCAGCATTCAAAATTCAAATCACTCCTGACATAAGCCAAATGTAACCTGCATTTAATGGGAGTGGTTATCATAATAATCATCATCATCAACCATCAAAGACTAATCAGACAAGACTATGAGTCCGACCAGACATTAAATGCTAGCCTCCGGTACTTGACAGTTTTCAATACCCAGTATTACGCACATCCACATACTGTATTTTGGTCTATACCAAACAATTATTGAGGTATACATTACACGCAGTAGATTCCACACACAGGCTCTTAACCCAGTCCTAACTTAGCTTTTGTCGCCATCTTTTGAGATCCAGTAAGAACCGCAGTGTTGGCATGTCTCCGGCACACACACACACACACCCCTTTACCTTTCAGTTATCTATTGCCAGCCAGTAAGTTCTGGATTGACCTTTGACCCCCCCACCAAGGCTTTCGAAGTCAGGTTAGGTGTTTGAACACCATAGCAGTCACTGCAATGTTTTTAGGGGGTTGCTGCAGGACACCTGTCCTCTGTTAAAATGGCATAATATCAGGTTCAGGGAGCAAGAAAGATCACACAGTAACCGCACGGTGTCCACAGTCCACAGTCTTCAGTTACACGTTTTCTTCTCGTGTGTGTAATCTTCTCAGGAAGATGAAGATGTGTGTTTATAAATGCATTTGTGTATAATGTGTTCATTAAGCTAACTGTTTGTCACTTGCTCTCTCTTAAGGGAAATGTCTTGTGATAATGATGGCATTAGAGACACACCGTATTCCCAAAAGACATTTTCCATTTCAGCCTTAAATGTAGAATGAAATAATCTAGTCAGTGTGTGTGTG
>CAKAKR010003779.1:13442-57371 GCA_916700685.1 Adelosebastes latens | reverse complement strand
ATGCTGAAATCATAACATGGCAAACTGCAGCCCAACAGGCAACAACAGCTGTCAGTGTGTCAGTGTGCTGACTTGACTATGACTTGCCCCAAACTGCATGTGATTATCATAAAGTGGGCATGTCTGTAAAGGGGAGACTCGTGGGTACCCATAGAACCCATTTACATTCACATATCTTGAGGTCAGAGGTCAAGGGACCCCTTTGAATATGGCCATGCCAGTTTTTCCTCGCTAAAATGAGTGTTAGTTTGGAGCGCTATTTAACGTTCTTCACGACGAGCTAGTATGACTAAACCTTAGGTTTTCTAGTTTCATACGATACCAATATCACTCCTCACTATTCACTCTAGTTTTAAAACTGAGACTTAAAAATCGCAAGTTGCATTAATGTGTTAAAGAAAATAGTGGTGTTAAAACACATTTGCGTTAACGCATTATTATTGGTTAACTTTGACATCCCTGAGACATTTTTCTATTGTTTTGATGTTATATATTGTCATATCGCCCAGCCCTACAGCATAATATTCACATGAAAACATTGAGTCTTAGTGACTTTTGTGCCGTTTCTCAGCCCAGCCCATCTTTCAGTTCGAGTTCCTTGTTTTTATTCCTTGTTTGTTGGTTGTTAATGTGTCTAGGATGTTCGTCACTGAGCAGTTAATGAGAAACAGTTTGTATGTGTGACTCTTTTTGCGTGCTCCACTTGCTCATTCGCTCCTTTATTCACTAACCAAGAGGAGCTGAAATCCATTAAGGAACAAGGTTAGGCTCGGATGTCCATGTGTTTCACTCCCAGAGTCGTCAGCCAGACTGACGTGCTGGAGCGCTGAGCTGGCGGCGTGATGAGCAAAGGGACAACTTAAAAAGGAAGAGGATATGACTAAAAGATGTTTGTTGTTTAGGAAGAAGAGGACTGAAAGTTTTTATTAGGAGCGTTGCCAACGAGTGGGAGAGGAGGGAACATAATGATTGGAAAACGGTATCATCCTTTACTCCCCGTGGGCGGCGTGCACGCTAACACTCTCTGCTTTAATGAGTGATTATTTCAGTGTGTTTACTCATCAGTGCTGGAATTATCTCCGCCTGCCACTCAGTCTGTCGCAGAGAGACAAAGATACAGTATGTACGTCTCTGTGGACAAAATCCTCCTCTGCAGTGTCAAAACAAGTTCACAGAAACATGACTGACAATTGCTGTTTCCTTGACGCAGCATCTTGTCTGTATTGTGTCATTCTTGATCCTCCTCTCTCTGTCAGCCAGCCTACTTTCTCTCTCTCTCTCTCCTTCTCTTCTGTTGTCTCCGGACATCAAACTCTGGCTCTTGTGTAAATGCATTCAGCATTCCAACATTATTCATTGTTCCAAGCTTCAAGACTTCTACCTGTTTTTCTTCCCTCCACCACTCTGTGGCTGTCGGCCCATTTCCTCTGTACGTGCTCCTGGTTTGGATGGGAATCTTAAACAGACTTCTGAATCCTTTTGTGGCTTTGAATCATTTCACAGGAAAGATAGATGTCAATAGTTTGTTATTTCACTTTTCCAGGTATGCAGGCAATGCATAGTGACACTTGAATCAGAGTTGGTCCCTTTTTTGTCCACACATACCGTGACCATAGACTGTGTAAGTGGATGTAGTCACCATGATGTCACCCATTTGTGTGTGAACTGCGGTTTTGAAGCCTCGAGTTTGGCATTTTGGCCGTCGCCATCTTGTTTCTTTTTGCAACCAGAAGTGACACAAGAGGGTGGAGCTACGTACAACCGAATGCTGAATAAGACATTTTTTAGGTGCCCAAAAGGGTTATAATTAACTTTCATGAACAGGAAACGCACTGAAAGGGTTAAAGTCCAGACCTTACAACGCCGTGGTAGCGACCTGTCAATCACAAGTTAGCCACGCCCTAAAGCAAACGCTGCTTTATGGTCTATTTGACTCTAAATGGGACCATGATTTACTAAATGAACATCATGTTGTGTTGACGAAGACTTGAAACTAGCGATTGAAACTATAAACTCATGTTTACAATGTTTACTGAGGTAATAAATCAAGTGAGAAGTAGGCTCATAACGCAAAGGAGGCTGAATAAGGCTCCAAATTTACGCAAAATTTTGGCGAGGAAAAACTGGCGTAGCCAACTTCAAAGGGGTCCCTTGACCTCTGACCTCAAGATATGTGAATAAATCTCCCTTTAAGGTACATTTTGAACTGATGAAAATGTGTGATTAATTTACGTGATTAACTATGTTAATAATATATATTAACAATCATGTGATTAAATATTTTAATCGATTGACAGCCCTAATTTATACCTTTTTGAAGTTGATATAAGAGATTATGATTTATTTGCATTAACTCTACATGCGTCTGTGTTTTCCTGTAGTGACATCACCTATAGCATCCTGTTTGAAGCCGTGACCACGCTGCTGGTGTTCTTCTCCTACCAACTCTTCCACAAAGACATCCTCCGAGATGGATTAATCTACCAGCACATCATGAAGGGACGATGGTGAGAAAACACACACAAGTTTATACTCGTCTGAAGACCACCATTAACTTAATACACCAAACAGTAACTATTAAAACTTAACTTAACCAAGACCTTAGCGCTAACCTTAACCCCAAAACCGAGGTTGCATAAAAATAGAGGACCAAACACAGAAAGGTGGAATAATTTCCTAAAATTTCGAATGCTCTACACGTTTACTCTCTTTTGCCTCTGTAACTGGGTCGTCCACAATCTGTCGACGACGTCTTTGAACGCAGGCCCAGATCATTTTGGCTCTTCTCCAATCCAATGTGTCACCGTCTGATCCAGCCTACTGTTCTATCTATCCAGACTCTGATACTCTGTGTGCTTCCAGACAATCTCATCATGTTCCAAACAATGTCTTCATGTGTCATTCAGTTGATTCTAAAGGGAAACATATTTAGTAAACCATGACATTTGTCTCCACTGTGACCTTGTAGTTAGTAATTTTGAGGGAAAGAGAACCAGCGAGACGCTTGTTTTTTTGTTTTTTAAAAGATGATAACCATACACTGCTTTTAAATGGTTTGAACACAATTTTCGTTTATTATTATCTTGAATAGTAATAAATGCAGATAAATGTCTAGTAGTGCAGTTTAGATGAGTGGACAGAGGATGGAAGTAATTTTCTTTTAGGGCTCTCGCAGCATAAGCGCCAAACGAGAGCACTTTGAATTAATTGCCACTGAGCTGAAAGAAAGGCTTCCAAGTAGCTGATAGTGGCAAAACATCTGAAATGTGTTTCACCATTTGGTCAGTTGAAAAAGCAAAACTGTGTGTAACTAGAAAAACAGTGATATTGGATATTGGACACCACCAATTACATGCATGTCACTCGTTGGGAGAGAGCCGACGTGATGAGGGAAGAGTCCAGTCTCAAATTGACACCTGATACGGACACCTGTGGATGGAGAATAGGAGCTCAGTCTGTCCGGCTGTACACACACACACACACACACACACACACACACACACTCACACACACACACACCTGCTTGCACATGTAAGAACAAGTCCTGTGTCTGGGCTGTGCTTTTTATTACACTGTGACTGGATTGTCAACTACTCACATTAGTGGCAGATAATGAGGCAATGATAATGAGTTGGCGAAATGAGTTGACAATAAGAACTTTATTTTTCTTCTCTAGGTTTGATAAAATAATTCAAATAATTCTGTTCATATTCTTAATTCAGTTGTATGCAGTCGGATAGAATTGATGTTTCTGTTGAGCAGGTGAGGAACAGCTTTTAAAGGCAGAATGAGTAGGATTTGTAATCAGTAAACAAGATCGAGATATGAAATGACCTGTATCAGGATAGAAGATTCAGGCCACATCGCCCAGCCCTAGTTGTAACCTATTTTTCAGTGTTCTATAGACACTCTCATAATTCCTAAAATGTTGAAGACCTCACATATTAAACCTCCTCCGAAGAAAGCGTGCTCTGAGGTTTCCTAGTTTTAAACCTTTCTTTCCATTTGTCTTTCTTTTTCCCCAGTCTGTCTTTAACCAGTCGACTGGTGAAGACCCTGCTCTATAACTTCATCAGGCAGGAGAAATGTCCACCTCCAACCCACATCTTTGAGCCGAAAGCCGAAGGAGGCCTGCTTTACGGCTTGGCGTCAGGGGTGGCAAGTAAGAGTCCACACACACATCCACACATGAATAAAACTAAAAGAAACAAAGGAACGAAAGGAAAATCAATTTTTTGTGCAACCTAGATCATAATATTGCATATGTATCACCTCACTACCACAGTTGCAGAGTTCTAGGGATACAAGTAGAGAGATCCCCAGTTATTATTATGCCTCTGTGCCGGCGACAGCATTATGTTTTCGGGTTGTCCGTCTGTACATACGTACGTACAGTACGTATCACATCTGTGCCATTCTCATAAAAGCGATATCTCAGGAAGGCCTGGAGGGAATTTCATAAAATATGGCACAAACATCCACTCGGACTCAAGGATGAACTGATTGCATTTTGGTGGCCTCACAAAACATGTTTTTGGCTATAAGTCAAGAATTCATATGCTAATTATGACAATATCACACACTTATCTAATAGGATAAAAAGATGAAGTGATGGCATTTTGGACAGACAAGGATGTAAACTGAAACTTGACTGGTTGGCGGAGGCATACAACCACAAGGGGGTTATTCTAGTTTGTGGTTTTGTTTTTTTGTCTTTATTTTCTGAAGGTAAATATTAAATTAAATATTGTAAATGGTTACATAAACTTTGTGTTAAAGTTTGCAAAGCCACATCCTGGTTTAATGTAGACCCAGCATCAGTTTTTTTTTTTTTCATTGCATTGAATTACTGAACATTTTGGATGCAGTCAATGTGTGTTTTCTTCCAAACTATGGCTTACATCAGTGGTACCCAATCTTTTTGGCTTGTGACCCCCTAAAATGAAGCAATGTTAGGACCGCTAGTTCCAGGTTATGGCCTTGGTGTGGACAACGATTGGTGAGCTGTTTCATCAGAAAGTGATTATTTTTCCTTTTGAGATTGTTTCATTTAACTGATAAATCAACCTAATATTTAGGGTTGACCCAAATGCTTTGAAGCTTCGACTGTTGCCATGGTAATTGACCTCCAAATCAGTATTCGAATACTTCGGTTTTTATATATATGTATATATATATATACAAGTATGTAATAATAATGTATAAATCCCCAAATAGCCAATGAAATAAGGAATAATTCCACATCATTATTCATTATTCATATTCAACATTAATTATTATCAGTTAGTTAAGTGCAAACTTGACATCTTTCTCATTGTTTGGTCACTGTTGCTTGCCCCTTTTGCACTTTTTTTGTAGTGATGTTGCTACATCCCCCACATCAAAATCAAGCAGAAACATCATGAGAAATTATAGGAAGGATGGTCAAATTACAAAAATAGGAGCCAGACAGTTTAAAAAAAGAGAACTGAATGTCAGTTTTTTCCTGAGAAATATGATTAATCTGAGAAGTGAAAGTGCCAGCCATGCTGACAGAAAGAGGATGAAAGTAATGAGTCAAAAATGAACAGAGTGTGTGTGTATCAGACTGGTAATGTGCTCTCTGAGTGTGTGTGTGTGTGTGTGAGTGTGTATTGAATGCATGTTTGTTTGAGTGTGAGAATAGGGCCGGGTTTCCCCCCACAGATAAATGCTCTTTGTCGGTTGTTGGTGGCAGATTCCTATCAGTGAGCCATCAGCATTCAACCCAGCCTGTCTGTCTGTGGCCAGTGATCGGCCCGATGAGTTATGGTGCCCTGTCCTGTTCTGTAATCCCCTAGAGCCTGTCTGTCTGCAGCCGCCTCCCTTATACACACACGCACAGACCAACAAAGACACAAGCGCTCTTATACTCAGAGCTCAGAAACAACACTTGTTTTCTTTCTCCGTCGCTCTGTCTCGTAAATGCACACGGTCATCGGAGATAGGCAGAGTGCACATTTTAATTTGGATGTTGACGATGGGTGTTGTTCTGTAGTAACAGTAAATATCAGTTTGAATTTCTTTAGCATGCATTTACCAAGCAGTGAAGGTCTAAAAGGAGGACGTAAACCTTTAAAACGCACTATATAAAGTCTGTGAATCCACATACAGTGCTCTGGACTACACTACACCACCACAACTTCCTTTACATGACCTTGCTTTTTATAGAACCCATCCTCATGTCAGTAGCATGTAAAATCATTCATGCTTCCACGCTTCCATTCATAGACGGTCTGGACTTTCCCCAGAAACAAGCACTGGTCATTGGCAAAGCAAGGCAGTGCTTCATTTCCGTCGCCATGTTAATGTGTGGGTGGATAGGATGTCTCTTCCTCTCTTGCTTTTACACACTCTGCTGTCTGAGTCTGAACGAGAGTCTGCAGGGGGATTATCACCCAGACTGGCAACGCACAACTCCTCTCCTCTCCTCTCCTCTCCTCTCCTCTCCTCTTCCTCTTCCTCTCCTCTCCTCTCATATATTCTCCTCTATTCTACTCTACTCTCCCCTTCTCTATTCAACTTAACTCTACTCTTTTACTTACTCTACTCCACTCTACATTCCTCTCCTCTCCACTATTCTCTTCTCCTCTGTTCGACTTGACTAGACTCTTACTTGGTCTATTCTCCTCTATTCTCCTCTACTCTACTCTAATCTACATTACTTAGCTCTCCTCTATTCTCCTCTACTCCACTCCACTCTACTTTACTTTATTCTCCTCTCCTTCCCTCTCCTCTCATCCATTCTCCTCTTCTCTGTACTCTACTCTTCTCTACTCTTTACTCTACTTTTCTCTCCTCTCCTCTCCTCTAGGGTTTGCACGATATTGAGATCACGATTATTTATCAATTATCACGATTATTTATTGATTTTTAGCGACAACATATATTTTATTGCACTTTCACATTACAATAAACAGAGCACTGTTTTCCTTTTTTTGTTAAACTTTATTTTTTTGGGGGCATTTTTTACTAATTTTATGACAGTGGATAGAGACATGGAAAGGGGGAGAGAGAGAGAGTGGATGCGGAAAGGGCCACAGGCCGGATTCGAACCCGGGCCACCGCGGACAGGACTGAGACCTGTTACATGGGCGCCCGCTCTACCGACTGAGCTAGCCAGGCACCCACAGAGCACTGTTTTCACTTCTAAAAAAAAAAAAACTGACATTGCAATATTTTTTTTTCTGCTATATATATTGCAATAAGAAAATAGAGGAATATTCACCCTACCCCTTTGTTAACTACATTTTAAAGTTAAATGCTTCAATCTGGTGCACTTCGAGCGCAAAATTAGCAGCAACAAGAGCTAGATAAACAATTTTATGCTCTTAATTTAATCATAAACACATTGGCCGTATAGATAATGTATATATACAGTATATATATATATATTATTAATAATAATAAATTCAACTTATATAGTGCTTTTCAAGGACTCAAAGATGCTTTACACTTTGTATGTATATATATATATATACCTACCTACCTAAAAGTGCCAAGACATCTCGATCACCGGCTGATGGCTGGCTGGCTGTTAGTCCTTTCCTCTCCACTATACTCTACTCTCTTCTATTCCACTGTACACTGCTCTCCACTGCTCTCCTCTTCCCTTAATCGACTTGACTCGACTCTTTCTTGGTCTCTTACGTTCCTCTGCTCTCCTCTATTCTCCACTACTCTACTCTACTCTACTTTTTTCTCCTCTCTTTCCCTCTCGTCTCATCCATTCTCCTTTATTCTACTCTACTATACTCTACTCTCCACTCTCCTCTTCTCTATTTATCTTGCTTTGACTCTACTCGACTCTTACTTACTGTATTCTGTAAGCTGTTTTCCCAGCAGAAGAACAAGTCCACCGGCAGTAGCTTATCTAAACCATATATTTACAATTATAGGCTACTATATTGAGTATATAGTCGGTAAATTATATGTTCTAATCAAGAGGTGACGAGCTATTCTGTCTAATTTCAAAAAAAAATTTTTTTTTAAAAAGTCTCGATGTAACGACAAGGAGACGATGTAACCTGATCCGTGCATATCAGGCGATCCATGCGCACGCAGGAAGCTTTTCGAAAGTGAAAATTTGTGATTTGTGATTTTGTGCTATACAAATAAAATCGACCTGATCTGTGAAGTTGAAGCTAAAAATCTCTACGTAAAATCTAAATATTTATTCAGGCTGTGATGTGTGCGTGTGTGTTATAAATCTGTTTCACATGTGTTCAAATGGATTGGTATTTGTGTGTAGATTGGAACACGCATTTGTGAGTACCCAAAATTAAACACAAATCCTTGGACACATTTGTAAATTAAATTTTTCATTTGTAGATCATGTAATACATATTTTGAGACCAATTTCGCTCCATGACTCCCCTCTCCTTCCCCCTCCTCTATTCTGCTCTATTCTACGCTCCCCTCCTCTCCCATGTGCTCTTTGTGTGTTTTCCTGTAACTTTTATTGCTCTCTCTCAAACACACGCAATACTATTTGGGCCATCCGTCCGACTACAAGCAGATACACAGGACAATATTTCCTGTGCAATCCTCATGTTTCACATTGCTTCCGTAGAGAGGCATAAAGCAACTCTGCTCCTCTTATAGTCCAAGGGCGGTGGTCCCAGTCGACTCTATTGTTAACTGCTAACAGCCCAACAAACACAGACACCTTGTTATATCTACATGTATGTGGGTTAGGTCCTCATTAGTATAGCACACTTAACAGAAAATGTGCTGGTCACACTGGGAAAGGGTATTAGAAGATTCATTTAACATCTTAGCCCAAGCTCTTTATTATGATTCGGAGTCTGTGGAATGTTTTCATATGTTTTATATGTTTTGGTTAGAAGGAGTTTGGATTGGATGAAAGTGCTTTGAGCATATTTTTTCATTTGTGTGAGATTATCAGAATAGTGTGTTTGTTTATTGTCTGTACAGCATGTTTCCCCAAGTACATTTTTTGGATAATCATCACGAGTTTGGCGTACTTGTGTGTGCGTGTGTGTGTATCTGCGTGCTTGGCCGAGGCATTGGCCCGAAGCCCTGATGTCATATTTCATTCACTGCTGCTATGCAAGTAAATATGTAAGTAGCACATTCTGTCTGTCTCTGTTCGCCAGGCGTTCACATCTCTGTCTGCACTGAAGGGTTTGTTCTCAGCTCTTCCTGCGTTAGTGTCTCCACAGGCCACTGATGATGTTCAAGCGTATGTTGCATGTGGCACAAGTCAACTTGGAAATGCAGATTTTTTCTCTTTTGGTGATTTATATGTACTGGTGATGTATATACAGTATTTTAGCCATGATAGATGGTAATGTTGGTCTGACGGTCCACAACTTTGGTCCAGACTGAAATATCTCAAATACCATTTTGAAAAAAACGATTGAATTTTGAACCCCTGACTTTTTCCTTCAGTGCCACCAGTAAGTCGAGGCTTTCACTCATTTGTGCAGACATTAATGTTTCCCAGATGATGTATCTTAATGACTTTGGTGATCCTCAGACTTTTCATCTAACACCATCATCAGGTCAGAAATTGAATTCATCCAATTATTTACAGGTATTTTAGTCGTAAATCAAACTAATGACATTCCCGTCAGCCTCAGTTGTACTTTGTGTTTAATGCTAATTATCAACCTAACTAAGATGGTGATCATGATAAACATTATACCTGCTAAACATCAGAATGTGAGCTTTGTCATTGGGAGCATGTTTATGTAAGCATATGTGGATTTACATTCACCAAAAAAGAAAGGCATTTAGGTGTTTACTGGGCTGTATTAAGTTTAGATAACTGGGCTGTATTAAGATTTAATAATTTGAATTCAAGTTAACCAGTCAGAGCTGATCTGGAGTCTGCCGTCCAGCTTCCGTCCATGAGAGCCGGCTGTCAATCACTCACAAACTCCGACCAAACGGTCAAACTAGGCAGCGCTGATCAAATATGAATCAATATTCTGTTACTGTAATGTCTATTTCTCTCCTTAAATGTTTTCAGAAACATCTTGTAGTGTACTGTTTAGCCGTAAAATGGGAAAGTTTGTGACCCAGCAGCCATGTTGAGATCAAGTTGAGGAAATACCAAGCACCGCCCACCAGCCGGAGCACAGCCAATAGGAACGCTCTCTCTCTCTGAAATGACCTGTGATTTGTCAAAGTCTCCCGTCACGGGCTAGATTTCTTTTTTTTTTTTTAAGCCTGAAAACAGAGCCATGAGGAGGTGCAGAAGTTCAGTTTTCTCTCAGAACACTTGAATTATAATATGCTGAAATGTTGTTATGGAATTTTGTGCCCAATGATGCCAAAAACGACTGAAGCTTTAATTCAGACTGAAAATAAGAAGCCCTGCAGCACTTTTTAAGGAAAGTAAGGTAATGATATTCCCCCAATCAACAGTGTAATAACAGCGGCACCATTAAGTGCCTCACTGGGGCGTGTGTGTTTGATGATACCCCTGATAAGAATCTGGATTCGGTGCTGGGTCATGTCAGGGGGGACATGTGGATTTAGAAGGGATGGTTTACAAGCCTGCGTCCGAATATTTGGAAAGTCTCTGCAGATATTTGACTGTGTGATGATATTTGAATATAGAAGTTGACTTTGTGCCAGCAGTCGTGTCTGTTGGTGGTGGTCGTTATGTAAGACAGCCTTCTGTCCTAAAACCAAGGCTTAGTCAGACATTAAAAGCTCATCTTTTGCTCCAGAATCTTGTATTATGGTCTGTTATTGAGCCTGTTTTAATGGATCGTAGGTCATGAAGAGTTTTCCGACATGTTGTGGATACAGGCTGAAGTAAAGTCAAACTTTGTGGGGTGTAGTTGCGTTGCGTGTCTCACAGTAGGATGCCTTCACTGCCCCCGAGTCCTGAAGCCCAGATTCTGATCTCAGCGTGCCAGCCTCCGTGTCCGCGTGTGACCTTCTCTTTTCCTCACTTTCTCCTTCCCTTTCCTCCTCTTCACGTCCTCCTCCTCTTTTTCCACTGGGCGGCCGGCCAGGGCCGGAGCGGGCCTAAGCAGTGTAGCATTATTGGGTTTATGTGGTGGGCAGGCAGACAGGCCGAGGGAACCGAGCCAGACGGATAACAAACAGCACCCACTAAGGTAAAATAGAGCTCTGTGAGTGTGTGTGTGAGAGAGTAATAAAGTGTGTGTGCGAGAGTGCAGGAAATGTGGCTGCCAGACCGGGCTCTCTGACACTGTTCGGCTAGTCACTGTGGTGCCAGTGATGAGATGAACAGGGCTTCGTCACAACTTGGCCCTCTCTCTCTCTCTCTCAAGATCTTGTTTTCTCTCACACTCACTCCTCGTTCTGAGCTGTAGAAGCACAGAAGAGTATCGTGTGTGGAGAGAAATGATGTCATTTCTCTCTGGGGGATTTTCTTTTTGTTGTGGACGCAGTTTGTTGATGTCCTTTTGCTCAAATATAAGCAAATCCATTACCCTCCTCACCGGAATTGCGTACACGTGTAAACACACAAAGTCAGACTCAGTGTCGGTGTAGCTCTTTACTAGCCATTAAGGGCAAACCAACTTGTAAACCATGCATGTTCCGAAGAATTTTACAGTCACAAGTTGTTCAAATGCAACCCTTAGGCAGGGGGAGTTTGTCATGCCTAATTGATGAAGTCCCTGTGAGGTTGAAACCGGTCAAAGTTTTTTAAACAGTCACAAGTTGTTCCTTTGTTCTGCCTCCTTCCTTTCTAAACAGTACAAGAAGAGGACACTGGGATGTGACCTCCCATTTTCTCCATGAGTTAATCTTTTAATGCAGCGGGATGTCAGTGCACATGAAGCATGTCACCCCTGTGATGTTTTGAACTAATGTCTCCTTGTTCGCTTGACTTCAATCTTCTTTGGTTCAGTAACCGAGTGGACTGAGGATGTTAGTGTGTCATAGTTGGATGGATCAGTCAGATGAATTGATCTGCTCTTCCAGTGTTGCCAGAGTGGGATGGTTTCCGCCCAGTTGGGCTACTTTTCATAAAGTTGGGCTGGGGAAAATAGTGTGGGGCTGGTAGATGGAATTTTAGCTGCTTTTGTCAACATATGGTTTTGAAAATACTGTGAAAACAATATTACTAGGGCTGTCAAAGTTAACGCCATAATAACGCTTTAACAGTCATTTGTTTTAATGCCACTAATTTCTTTAACGCAAATTGCGATTTTTAGGATCTAGGGGGCTTTAAAGCTAGAGTGAAGATACTGGCATCATTTGAAACTAGAAAAAACCTAATAAATCCATCGGTACCAACCGTGTCATACTAGCTTGTCAAGACGGAGGCTAAATAACGCTCCAAACTAAAGCTACATTTTAGCAAGGAAAAACTGGCATGACCATTTTCAAAGGGGTCCCTTGGCCTCTGACCTCAAGATATGTGAATGCAAATGGGTTCTATGGGTACCCAAGAGTCTCCCCTTTACAGACATGCCCACTTTATGATAATCACATGCAGTTTGGGGCAAGTCATAGTCAAGTCAGCACACTGACACACTGACAGCTGTTGTTGCCTGTTGGGCTGCAGTTTGCCATGTTATGATTTGAGCATATTTGTTATGCTAAATGCAGTACCTGTGAGGGTTTCTGGACAATATTTGTCATTGTTTTGTGTTGTTAATTGATTTACAATAATAAATATATACATACATTTGCATAAAGCAGCATATTTGCTCACTCCCATGTTGATAAGAGTATTAAATACTTGACAAATCTCCCTTTTAAGGTGTGTTTTGAACAGATACAAAATTTATGATTAATTTGCGATTAATCGTGATTAACTATGGACAATCATGCAATTAATCACGATTAAATATTTTAATCTGTTGACAGCCCTAAATATTACCAAACAAGCATTCACAGAAGTCATTTTATGGTAAAAAATACAGCTACAAAATTCAGTAAACTTCGTTGTGTCCACTCATATTAGTGACTCATTTAATTGAGAAATACTTGATTGACATGAGTTGTATTCAGTCGTGGTTAGGGATAACGGAGGACTTACTTACCTTGACATGGTAATTTGTATATTTGGTTGTCCTACTGCACTCTTTGTGGGTTTGCGATAGCTTATTTATCTAACATTGTATCTTTGGTTATGGGATGCAGATATGAAGCTTTGTATGCTTGTGAAGTTTTCTATTGAGCGTATTATATTTTTATGGTTTTACACAGGTTTCTGGCAAGGTTATGATTTGGGCTGTTCAGTTTTTTATTGAGTTGGGCAGGTTTTAAGTTGTGATTGGGCTGGAAACTGTCAATCAGATCTGGCAACACTGTTCTCTTCCATCCTTCGCCACTAGATGGCAACAAATCTACTGGGCTGCTCCTCAAATTCAGTAACTTGGACCTGCGACACACTCCCACTGTCGCTCACTAGTGCTTGGTTCGTGCATTCAGTGTGGCTAGACGTGCAGGAGCCAGAGACTGACATCTGTGTACCTTGGTGCTCATGCTTCCCGTGCTTCTCGTGACGCCTGAAAGCACCAGCACTTCTGCGGCTCTGTAGGAAATTCAGCTCCCTCTCATCCCCCAGCAAGAAAAACGAGCCCCACTCCAGTTGGCCAGTCGTTCCAGTTTCTCTTTGTTCTGTGGCGCCGTCTATGTTGTTTCAAATTTCAGGTGCTGCAAACCATCGTGCGTGACTCCATTGTGCTCATTTTGGCCTTGATTACATCAGTCTGACTGCACATACTCTTTTGCCTTCACTTCCCAGTGAAAGCGTAAAGCGGTTAAAATGCTGCAAGTTGTGAGAATACTTGAGTGCTTTCTATAAAAAGGTTGACATACACAACCTGACTGCTCTTCATTACTGGGTCCAGCACAGATCCATCCACCCAACCTGGAGAACACCAAGTCAAGTAAAGTCAGTTTATTTATACAGCACATTTAAAAACAACAGGAGTTCTCGCCAGTCGAAGCAGATGGGTTAGGATCTGCCTCAGTACAGGTATACATAATTAAAGAAATAAAAGACAATAATGCATAATGGTATACAATAACTCAATAATAGAGAGATGAAATAAAATGGGAAGTTAAGAGAAATAGGATAAAACCAATAACAGATTAAAAACCAGTAAGAGGACGTTAGAAATAAGTTAAGAGGGGACTGCCATGGGGCAGCCTCAAGAGAAAATTTTATATTTATTTATTTGTGTTTATTTTTTATTCTATGTTTTCTATTTATTTATCTGTTTTTCTCCTTCACTGTGTCAGTGATTACTTAATTTAGTTCCATGTTTAACTTACCAAATCTTCCATGTGTACCACGCTATCTCAATCACATTAAAGAGGAGCCTTGGTTTGAGGAATATGAATCTAGGATGACAATGTTGCGAAAATATGTCCCTTTATAATTGTACTGATGTACTATACCTTTTGTGCCAATAATTTTTTTTTTATTAAATTTAAATTAGATTTAAAATTGTCAATGGTGGAACAGGACTTAATGTGGGACGGGGAGGCTATTCAGGAGCCTTCGAGCAGCAACAGAAAAAAGCTCTCTGGGTTTGAGGCATAAGTGAGGGATTGAGAGGAGTTGTTGTGACGATAACCCGAGTGACCTATAGGGGCAGAATATGGAGTTAGCAGGTCGGTAATGTATTGTGGAGCTAATCCATTAAAATCTTTTAAAACAGGGGAGGTGTGTTAGAGAAGATGGGCAGGAAATATTGTTTCTGTACTTAAAGCACCAGTGTGTAACATTTAGGGGGATCTATTGGTAGAAATGGAATACAATATTAATAAGTATGTTTCTTTAGTGTATAATCACCTGAAACTAGGAATCATTGTGTTTTCATTACCTCAGAATGAGCCATTTATATCTACAGAGCGGGTCCTCTTCACAGAGATGGTTGTGTCTAGAAGGTAACCTGCAAATTACGAAATCTGATCTGAAATCTGCAAAAACTCTCGCGAGACTCGCTGCCCGACGACCTATCCTAACTTTAACTATTCAAGATCAATGCCTAACCTTAACCACCTCGTGAGAATTTCCCCAACTCGCGGGTTACCTTCTAGACACGACCCACGGAGCCGGCCACCATGTTTCTACAGTAGCCCAGAACGGACAAAATAAACACTGGCTCTAGATAGGGGCCATTCGCGTTTTCATGGTTTTGCGTCGGCCATCGTCGTTCTTCAACACGCTTGGCACACGGGAGAAGCTGCAGTTGGTTGCAATCTGCAACCTCACCGCTAGATGCCTCCAGATCCTACACACTGCACCTTTAAAACGACTGTAGTCGATATAAAAATGTAATTAATTAAAATAACTTAACAGAACTGAGTTTTTGCTATGAATGTAACACGCACTGGAAAAAAATGGCCAAAATTAGCAAAAATGCATGAACCCACCAGAAATATAATTCATGTATAATGATACAGCAAAAAAAAAAAAAGTAATGGAAAGAAACACAAGACATGTTTTGTGTATATGTACGTGTTTGTGTGTATATATTTTTAACTGTGTACTATTTGTGTGTCTCCAGGTGGGCTGTGGAGTGTCTTCACGTTAGGTGGAGCTGGCAGCAAAGCCGGGATAGACCAGGAACACAACCCCTTACCTTTGTCCAATCAGAGCCTTCTGTTACTGCTGGTCCTGGCCAATCTGACGGACGGGCCTGACTGGCCCAACCCCTACCGCCAGGCTATCACGTGTTTCAGAAACACACAAGGTGTTTATTTTTAATCCTCTGTACATATTTGAGAATTGCTCATGTGTATGACATGTACCGGAGGGTGATGAAGTAATGTGATAAAATAACAATCAGAATCAGAAATACTTTATTGATCCCGCTCTTATATAAAAGCACAGAAATGTAAGAAAATAGAAATAAAGGAGTATGTAACATGTGAATTATGTACATATTACGTACAATATGTTGAGAAATATAATTAAATAAAAAAAATAAGAATTTAGAAATATAAGAAATATGTACAATTATGTGTATCAGACACATATAATATATACCACAGTGTAAATAAGTAATAAGTACAAAATGCTGAGAAGTAGGATCTATTACGTGTGATCTATTAAATTTATGCATGGTATAAATAAAAATTAAATACGAATATTTCTTGAAAGTCCTGATAATAATGTGATAATCCTGATAATATTCACTTCTGCCCATGTAGACACGTCGTCGCTGTCCATGGAGCAACCTCACACTTTCCAGATCAATTTCAACAGTCTGTACACGGCGCTGTGTGAGCAGCAGCGCTCTGACCAGGCCACACTTCTACTGTACACCCTCCTCCACCAGAACACCAACATGAGGACGTACATGCTCTCCAGAACCGACATGGACAATCTGGTGGGTATAGGACGGCAATGAAGACGGTTGTTAATTTACACGCACGCATCATTAGTCCTGTCTCAATCTGACGTTTTGTGTCTAGTTTATTGTCAAGGCTAAAGCAAAGAACACTGTGTGATTGGGTAATCCTCAACAAAAACACATTATGCAGTCCTTCCTTAGACACATGGGTATGGCCATGAAATTGTTTCATGTAGGACCAAAGCTACGGCTCAGTAAACAGTGAGGATGTATGCAGTGGCAGCTGGTGCTATTCTGTCCATGTGGGACAGTTGCCAGTTATTCCTTACAGCAGAGTGAATGTACTGAGGCATTTAGTGAATGAAAATCAATCTGAAGCTCAGCATGTCAGATGGTATCACATATGAGCATGGCAGGCAATCACATATGAGGCTCTTTCACACAGCGCAACACTAAATAATTTGGTTTTATTGGATAGGAGTGGAAGTAGGGAGTTTAAAAAGACTCGGCATCTAAACTAATTGCAAATTCACGGCAATCATAACGTGCAGGAAAATTACTATAAATTCCAATCATATTTTTGAAACTACAGGTTAATTAAATTCATTTCCGTCTATCAGTATGACCTTTCTGTGTTATAACAGCTATTATAAAACATCATCATTAGCAGATCTAGACCGAGAATATTATGTAGCGGGGCTCCTAATGAGTCTAGCCACAATAAAACACCGCGGCACGACAGCATAATGAGCTAACGCTGCATCTGTGTGGGTTCATCGCTCACCATGCTAGCAACTAACTGCCTTCACTCTGACAGTATGATTGTGAGAATTAAATCTTTTGCAACACTGTCGTCATTAGCGGATCACTTTTACCATCTGTTTTGCATACTTCTGAATAGAACATCTGCCTCCACCTATAGGTTGGCAGCCATTGATTAGTAAATGATGTAAATGTCTTCTCAACTAGCATCCGCAGTGCTGCTTTTACTGTTATGTCGTCTCTTTTATGTGGTACTCAGTTTGCACCACCAACCTGAGACCTCAAAAATAGTGAACCAAAGCATGGTCTGGGGGTCATCCCCCCGAAAAATTTGAGTTTCAGAGACTTTGTTTTCTGCATTCTGGTGTCCTTTTAAAGAATGAAAATACTAAGTACACTACAAGAGCATTTCTATCTTAAATACTTTTAATTTTACTTTTAATTCAGGAAAGAATATAGAATAATTCACCCCTCTGGCATGAATCTCTGGCAAAAACTAATATTCATCAGTATTCATTCATTCCTTCGTTCATTTTTTGCCCCTGCTTCAGTATTCCTTTCTCCAAGTAGCTCACTCTCCATTTCTCTCTCCGTCTCTCACTCACTGAACGCCTTTTCAGACAACGACACCACTGCACTCTGAAACTCATTATTTCCAATGGCTTGCGCCAGGACGTCTTTTCACTTTGTCGAACAAAGCCCAACTTTGCACGTTGTGACTTGCACTGAACCCAGCGGCGAGCGCAGCTCAAACTGCGTTGTGTCGCAAGCAGCTCTCTTCTGCCAGGAAACGACATTTGGTGTAGCTCTATTGCCGTCCGGGGGGGAAACAGTAGTGCTTATGGCTTATACAGGCTGTACAGTGCCAGAAACGGGTTGTGATATCGAAAAGGGGAAAAAACTGTGAAAATTCATCATAAATCGGGAGAAATGTGGGAGAGGGCAATGAAAAACAGGAGTCTCCCAGGAAAATTGGGAGGATGTGCACGACAGGTGGTAACACTACTATAGTAACATGGCTTTATGTAGTACAAGTAATAATATGATTGTATTTGGCTCGTTGATAGTTTAAGCTTTAACAACAACAACAGCTTCCTTTCCCTGAATAGAATAATACAAAGAATACATTTTTGTTTGGGCATACCTTATGCTTTGTAGAACAGGTATTCAGCTTTTCACTTGCATCTGTTGCAAGGTTGATATTTCCATTTTTGTCCCCTCAGGCTGTTTGATTGTGGAGTCTTGTAACGAGGATTTAATGAATGTCATTTCTACCCCTACACACTTCCTCCTCGCTCTCCCACTCTCCCTCTCAGGTGTTGCCCATCCTCGAGATCCTTTACCACGTGGAGGACAGAAATTCTCATCACGTCTACATGGCCCTCATTATCCTCCTCATCCTCACAGAGGACGATGCCTTCAACCGCTCTATCCACGAGGTGGTGGGTAGACACTTTAATGCATGTTGTTCAGGCATTTTGCCACTGCAACCTTGCTTTTCTTGCAATAGCTGAGATACTCGTAAATAATTCCTGATGTTTTAACAACAGTTACAGTATGTCTCATTTCTGTGTGTCTCTCTGCCTCTCGCAGGTATTGAAGAACGTCTCATGGTACACAGAGAGAACACTGACAGAGATCTCACTTGGCAGTTTGCTCATCTTGGTGGTCATCCGCACCATCCAATTCAACATGACACGGACAAGGGTAGGTTTAACGAGTATTCACACACACACACACACACACACACACACACACACACACACACACACAGGTTCCCACACATCCTGGAAAACCTGGAAAACTATTTTCCAGTCATTGAAAATACATGGAAAAGTAAAATGTCCTGGAAAATCTTGTGTCTTGTGTCAACATTCTCCTATTTTCCTGTAGCTGAGAATGAACTACTAGGCTATCTATGACATTACATAACGTTGCTTTCATCCCAACTTGTTTTAAACGGTTGAAAGTTTGTGCATTTGAAAAGCAAACAGTACTAAGTAATTTACAGTTTAGCAGTAACATCAGGTAACGTGTACGTTTGTGTGTGCATCCTCTCCAGGATAAGTACCTCCACACCAACTGTCTCGCTGCACTTGCCAACATGTCCGCCCAGTTTCGTTGTCTCCACCAGTACGCTGCCCAGCGCATCATCAGGTGAGGACATACTGTAGGTGTACGAATGACATAGCAGACAAAGCAGAACAGAGGATGATAGAATATGTTAATTGGTAGATCCATCCATTTTCTATACGACCTATTCCAGCTCTCGTCTTGTTCTAGCAAATTTCTGCTTTGGGAGAATATTAAAATTGGCTTGAGACAAAAAGTAAGAGTATATAAGTGACCAAGTCTATTTTTATTATGTTCTTATTTTCCCTGTTTGACATTGAATGTGTTATCTTTAGCAGTTTAAATTAGAATTCGGAAGATCTACATTTCGTTCTCTTTGGCGGCACCCTTGACGATAAGCAGTAACTGCAGGTGTGTTTTTGGATCTCACTTCCCAGAGATCCAAACAGTGTGCGCCGTTTGTGATTTTTCCTGGGAATATCACCATAGACACCCAATTTGTAATACTGCAAATGCATGGGCTTCGATAGATAGATAGATAGATAGATAGATAGATAGATAGATAGATAGATATATAGATAGATACATAGTGACTTAACAGACATTTATTTAAATGAAAATCTTCAAGATTATTACTTTTAAAGTAGAATCTGGATTTTGACTTATATATTTGACAGTCTTTATATCCTCCAACTAGGGATGGTTGATATGGATGAATTCCTCAGTATATCTGATTTTATATCATAATATCGATGCATATTTTGATATGATAAATTGAGCAATTGTTACCGGATAAAATAACCAGACAGGGATGCCTGTTTTTGGCTAATTCAGTGAATTAAAGGTACAATGTGAAGGATTTGGCGGCATCTAGTGGTGTGGTTCCAGATTGCAACCAACTGAGTACCCCTCCGCTCACTCCTCCCTTTCCAAGACTGCGGTAACGTGAACCGCTGAGTGCAAAACCGTGGTAACGCCTCGCTCAGAGGCCATCCTTACCATTATAATACTACTTTATGAGCAACGTAAGTCAGACGGTGGCTGGCGGTACCACGGTTTTACACTCAGCAGCTCACATTACCGCAGTTTCACAAGCGTGTCGTAGAACTACGGTGGCCTTCAGGTAACGTAAAAACACGAAATGCTCTCTCTAGAGCCAGAGTTTGGTTTGTTCGTTCTGTAGAAACATGGCAGAGCAACATGGCTCCGTGAAGAGGACCCCCTCCCTATGTAGATATGAAGGGCTCATTCTAACGAAAACACACTTAGTTTCAGGCGATTATACACGAATGAAAACATATTTTTGAATATTGTATTCTATCTCTGCTAATAGATTCCCCGAAATGTTACACATTGTTCCTTTAAATAACATAAAATCAAAATAGAAATAAGTCATTCCATCACAATTATCCAAAATGCATACAAAACAAGTCCTGCTCTTTGACTCGCAAAATTTCCAACAATGTATGATAAAAAAATAATACCACCGTATAAATGGTACGCCAACATATTTGACCGTAGACAATATTGTCTCGTAGCATCATCATATCTCCGACCCCTACTAACTCTAAACTGAGCTGAATGTTCTTCCTTTCTGGTGGACAATTTGAATAAAAAAGACAAGTGTGCATCCCAGAGAGAGAAACTTGGTGCTCCACAATATAAATCAGTTAGTAGAGTAGAAAGTGGTGGCACACCATCAAAGCAGTAAATGTGTTTCAGCCAGAGGCCTTCCTCAGAGCGTGCATGTGGATAAAGTCTGCCCAAACTAGAGCTATTGCACAGGAGACAACGTGCTTTCTGACATTTGTGTAGTTTCATAACAGCACAAGTAGTGTATAATATATCACACTTGGCTGGTGTGTATTTCAACTGTTTCAATTGCTGCTTCAAGTTAAAGCTGCAGTGGGTAGAAATGGAGCAAATATGATTTAAAAAAATCATGTGCCTTTGTGTCCTCCGGTGTGCCTAATGGCGTCTGCAAGATTTCACAGACTGGAAACCAACCAATCAGAGTCCGGAGTCTGCCGTCCAGCTTCCGTCTATGAGAGCCGGCTGTCAATCACTCGCGAACTCCGACCAAACGGTCAAACTACGCAGCGTTGATCAAATATGAATCAATATTTTGTTACTGTAATGCCTTTTTCTGTCCTCAAATGTTTTCAGAAACATCTTGTAGTGTACTGTTTAGCTGTAAAATGAAGAAGAGAGTTTGTGACCCAGCAGCCATGTTGAGATCTACTGAGGAAATACCAAGCACCGCCCACCAGGCGGAGCACAGCCAATAGGAATGCTCTCTCTCTCAAATGACCTATGATTGGTCAAAGTCTCCCGTCACGGGCTAGATGTTTTTAAAGCCTGAAAACAGAGCCATGAGGAGGAGCAGAAGTCTAGTTATCTGTCAGAACACTTGAAATACAATATGATGAAAGGTTATAATAAAATTTTAGCCCAATGATGCCAAAAAATTGTTGCCCACTGAAGCTTTAAGTGTCAGGCTTGGACACAATTTTCATCTGTGTGAGGCAAGCAAAGACGGCACAAGAGAGACAGAAATTGCCCAAAGAGTGGGGTGGAAGGGTAGAAGTTTTAATTCACACACAAGCACACTCATTCATTTGAATGATTGTTATAGTAACTTGATAGTGGAGACTAAGACATGAAATATTGAGAGAATGTTGTAGAGAAGAACATTATGTAACACGAGGTGACTGAGGGAAGGAGTTTGGCCTATGAGGAGACAGAAGACGTGAGAGGACAAGGTCCAAACCGCGCGCACACATCAAGTCATTCATGAACTCCAGACACACAGGAAGGAGTGTTTCCTTTCCCTGAAGACGTGCAAATGTTCACGCACACTCAAGGATCTTCTTATCCGGCCGCCTGGGTCTCTCTCCATACCTGTGACTCTCTGGTGCTTTGAGTCAGAGAGGAACACTTGTCTGTGAATGTGCACAAGTCCGTCCTGGAGTGATGTAGAGCAAGTGACTCCATGTCTGATGATAATGATAATGATGATGACTATGATGGCCAGGGTTGGGCTAAACTGGCTGGCTAGATAAAGGGGATTTCCTGCCAGGAATTTCCAAATGTCTGCCAGGCGGTGCTGAACTCTGCTGTTTGTTTACAGGCAGCAGTGGCTTTGAATTGTTTCCACCACCACCACCCTGCATCTTTCCTTATTACTTTCATCTTCTCTCACAATCAATATTTCCGTTTTGGAGCATTGTTCCTCTGTCCTCCATATCTACAGTCTCCTCTGTCACCACACACATGTCCCATTAAACCACCAGTTACTCTCTCCATTGTTTGGTTGATCAATGTCTGACCGACACTCTGATGAAAATATTCACGTTTGAGAAGTTTGAGCCTCAAATGTTGCTTAAAAATGACTAGAATTACGAATTAAATATCAAAATACTGACCTGTTAATTTCCTATCGATCGAATAATCTACTATTTGACCGTTTCAGCTGTAGTCCACAGTTAACTAACTCAAACATTTTACGCTCATTTTCAATTTGTGCATATAATAAACAATTTAAAGGAACAGTGTGTAGCATTTAGGGAGATCTATTTGCAGAAATGGAATATAATATTAATAAATATGTTTTCTTTCGTGTATAATCACCTGAAAATAAGAATCCTTGTTTTCGTTACCTTAGAATGAACCGTTTATATCTACATAGGGAGCGAGTCCTTTCTTCACGGAGCCGGATGCCATGTTTCTACCGTAGCCAAGGACAGACAAACCACTGTGTTAACTTTCCCTGCTAGAATCGATAACGTTACTCGCTCCGGAGTTAACCCCCGTCACTCCACGCAGCCGCTGGGAAACAAGACACGGGTAATCTCTGTTGGTCTGGAGGAGCTGCAGCATTTATTTCTGCACAAACTGCAACTTCCACTGAACATTCACTTGATATTCTCAGAGCTAAACTAACTCTGTCTTCTGCTCCACTAGCTCACTAGCTCTCTCTCTCTCTCTCTCTCTCTCTCTCTCTCTCTCTCTCTCTCTCTCTCTCTCTCTCTCTCTCTCTCTTGCTTCACCACTCACTTCCCATGTACACACACACTCTGGCTCTGCTGTTCTCTAATATTAACCAATGCTACTCTTGAAACAACTGGCTCTAGAGAGGGCCATTTGTGTTTTCGCATCAGCCACCGTAGTTCTCCTACACACTTGGCACGCATGAGGGTTTTAAATTGGTTAAGCTCTCCAACCTCAGTGCTAGATGCCGTCAGATCCTACACACTGCACCTTTTAAGACAAAACATTCCAAAACCATTTTTACGCATGCATGAGGTGTTAAAGTTTTCTACGTTGTTTGTTGTTTTGAACAAAAGCATAAAATGTCAATGCAAAAGTTGGCATGTTTAGACAGAGACTGGTAGATATAGACAGATACAGGTGGTACCTCCTTTTGTGTCTTCTACCGCAGAGAAAGAGTTCATGCCATTTCGTCTGTTCTCGTACACCGTTTGTAGCTATACCTACGAAAAGTAATGTACTGTAATTCATATATATCTCACAAAATCAATGCGTTATTTAATCCACGTAATCGCGAACTAGGAAGTACAAGGAGCGACAAACGCTGAGTAGAGGGAGGAGGTCAGGGTGGATGGGTGGGTCCAAAAACTCCGGACTTTCGCCCAGGAGACCGCTGTTTGTATCCTGCGTGAAACCAGAAGTTAACATTTATTTATTTTGTCACGTAACTTACGCATTTAAGTAACGCCACTTCCGTAGTTATTTCAACCCAAACTATGATCTTTTCCTAAACCTAACTAAGTAGTTTCCTGTGAAAGAAGATTATTTTGAAAAGACTTTATGCACGTAACATGCGGAAATTGACACCTGTTGCTAGACATTCGTAGGAAATTGCATGCCTCCACTGCACCGAAAGGCCCGACAAATAAAGAATAAATACAACTGGGATGTTGAGGACTCACATAACTGCAACCCCCCTTGTTTGAGTCCAGACGAGGGCCCTTGACACCCCCCTCTCTATCACCATAGGAGCTGATAAAACACAACAAAGTACACATGGCAAAGAGGAGACATATTACAGTAGTTAATTTAAAGAACACAAATGCAATTTTTGGTGAGCAGCAGCAATGAAACGGCATGAAATATCAGAGTTACTTTTTCCACGGATGATTATGTAATCTTCATCTTATGTTTTCTTGGATAAATGTGATCGATCGTCTCAAAGCTTGAGCAGCATTTTAATGGAAACATCATTTTGAATAGTCAAACCTTAAAATGAATGTGTAAACATACATACAAATGTACATACAGATTTAGATGAACAGCACTAGACCACACACTGTGTGTCCACATAAAAAAAAGGATCCTTTGAACTGGTAGAGACAGAGCACCTTTACATCTTTAGTGAGTCGTGGGGGGGGGGGACCTCGTCTGTCGTTACTTTGGCCTCATAACTGATTTTGGGATCAGGCCAAATGTGGAAATCATTCTGTGTCGCCGTTTCCCGGGCCGTGTCCGTCACTGCCTCGGCCCAGATGAGGGACGTGACGGAGCAACTAGTCAAAGTGCTTTATTGTGGGCAAACGTCCCAGGTGGAACTTGGTCGGTGGTCCTGACTAGATAGTACAACAGGTCCCATTAAGTAGTCATGTCTAACAGGGCCTTTGACATTAGGTCTGTAGATAACAAGTAGACCTCCTCATAGCTGCTCAGATATCTCTATCCAGCTATCATTTGGCCAATTAGCCTGCAGAAAGAATGCTGAGAGATGTTGTGTGTGTGTGTGTTTTCCAGTGCTGACAGATGGACAGGTGTAGCTCTAAGGGGCTTAGCTGAGCTCTGCATCAGAGTTTCCCCTAGCCCTTTCCTGTCATTGAATTTAATTTATTCTGCATTTTTTTCTTTGATTGACACAAGAATTAAACATTCAACAGCCTTGGGGGGCTTGGGAAGACTATTAAAAAGTTGTAATTAAAGCAAAAGGTCACTAATAATTATGATGATAAACACCGCAATGAATACAATATTTGACTTTGAGAGTTAAGACCATGTTATAGATAAGATGTTAACAAGAGAAAAATATAGGATTTTTAGACAACCAATATAGTAGAACATGTTTTTTAAATTTATTTTTAATGGGGGTTTTTTTTAGAGTTAAAAAGAACTCAAAGTGACAGCGAGTTGTTCTTTGCTCAGGCGCTCCTCAAAAAGTTACTTTAAAGAAAGTTTACTGTGGCGTCAACACTGTGCCATTAATGACGTGTACGTATTGACCCACCCTATGGCTACCCAAGGTCGGTCAAGCATACTTTAGGACTCTTGATGTGCTGTATGTCCGTGTCCAGCCATCACATTCAATCATGCAGTCCCATCCAGACAACTGTACACACACACACAAACATACAGAATAAGGGTAAAGCAAGTCAGTGAAGTTGTGGGTCAAATGGCAGACTGTCAACTACAAGGGCAACAAACACACACATGTATAAATACTGGAGTTTTGATTGTAAATTGATGGTAAATGAAGCGTAATGTTTCATATTTTGACACATAATTTCTAAAACTGTCTCCTGCCAACTTCATGATTATTTTGTTTTTCCAAAACTAATTATTATTCATTATTTTAAAGGCCTCATTTAGAAAGCAAAACAGGCCCGTCTCTAATAATAATCCATCTTAAAGAAAGGCCTCTCTCTTCAGTTAAGCTGAGTAAAGACATGAATTACTGGTCAACATGTGCCGCATGACGACGACTGTGTATTTGGTGTATCATTCATCTGTCGTTAATGCTCTCACTCCTTTCCCCCCCTCTCTCTCTTTATCACTTTCTCTCTCTCCTGCAGTTTGTTTGCTTTGCTTTCCAAAAAGCACAACAAGGTTTTGGAGCAGGCAACACAGTCTCTGAGAGGCAGACAGGGAGACAACACAGCCTTGCCCGACTATGTGAGTAACACACTCTCTCTCTCTCTCTCGCTCTCAGTCTGCAATCAGTTTATTAGTAGTTGCCAAATTATGTCTACTTGGATAAGGTACAGAAGTTGATATGGGTGTTTGTGACAGTTTAGTGAGTGTGAAGTTACTTCAATTTGTTCCTTAAGTAGCATGAATTTTTGCTTTTTTTATTGTAAGGTTTGGCATTTTAGAAATGTATTCCATCAAAAATGATCAATCAATGCTGCTAAATGCAACCCAGTATCACGCTAAAGCGTGTAATAGACCCGCCGGTCCATCAGAGGATTGCGTGTCAGTGTCAGGTTTTGCCTAGTATGAAGATGCAGTTCCAGCAAAGGGGGCAACAAAACCACTCACCTAGGTTTAGGCAAAAAAATACTTAGGTTCAGGAAAAAAAACTTCATAATTGGGTTTACAATATGTACGTAAACTAAGTAAAATACGCACTGAAACAGCATAACATCCGCACGGAAAACGTGACAAGCCTCACTACAAAACACGTGACAAACGTCACTAACATAACTTACAAAACAAAAACAAAACACCGGTCCCCTGGTGGAAAGTCCGATGTTTGTTGGGCCCATCCACCCACCATAAACAGTCTTTCTCACTTTTTATTCTACGTCACTAGCTCTGAGCTTGGCATATTTACACAGATGCATTTACTTTGCAGTCAGTACAGACTACATGGTGTGAAAATGACACGCCTAAAGCACGAAGTGCGTTCTCATTACATGCTTTTGCCTTGCGCATTATCGTGTCATATTTGTGTCACGTCATTTCGTGCGACCGGGCTGGATAAATCGGTAGTAGCCCCAAATTTTGTCTTAAAGAAATAGTTCACGATTTTGGGAAATGCGCTTATTCGCCTTCATGGGTCTTTTCATACATGAAAACGTATGTAAAAACATTTTAAAACTAGGTTAGACTAACGTTAGTTGTATTTTTGCTTTGATTTTTACTTTATTCCCTTGATACTTTGCCTCGCGGACCGTCTGCTTTCCGGCTGGATACCTGAGGTTGCATACACATTGAAATCATAACGGGAAAAAGAAAGTAATTGTCTCTGAATGAAAAACGAATGTGCACGGTGAAAGCACCTGTGGTTGAAGCCGCCCTCGTCAAGTGGATTGATAATGCCTCGTCACGTAATGCCCCCAAGTTGAAACTTCCGGCAGCACATGCACACCGGTGCTCGTCTCCCTCCATTCGGCTACCGGGGGAGCAAGGAGCACCAGCACCTTGTTACCTTTTGGACAGAGCCAGGCTAGCTGTTTCCCTCTGTTTTCAGTCTTCATGGTAAGCTAAGCTAACCAGCTGCTGGCTAAAGCTTCATATTTAGCATACAGATGTGACAGTGGCACTGATCTTCTCATGTAAAGTAACCCTATTACTATTTTTACCCTAACGTTTTATAAAAACAAGCAATCATCGTAGTATTTAAATTCAAAATGTGTCACCCTCAACATGTTCAGTTCATCAGATAGTCCATGTATTTCTCAGCTGTTGCTGTCAGCATTATTTGATATTGTTAAAGTAGACAAACACAATGTCATGTGCTGCTTTGTAGCATCTCCTCTATCATGGATTTTCAAATGTTTTTGTATGTCTGTCTCAGTCTGCTGTAAAAGAATGAGACAACTCCACATTTTGCTCCTGGCACCAGTTAATATCAACCAGTTTAGGTGCTCACTGGGATTCATTTGAGGATGCGGCGCACAGTTTGATTCTGTTTCTACATTCTCAATTTAAATGTAAGGCCTGTTGCTGCAGGCCCAGCACCGAGTCACAGTCTGCTCCAACCCTTTTGTCTTCTTCTCATTACTTTTCCAGCTCACATCCCACACACACACCGAAATGGAGTCTCCACTTGTAGAATAATATTAGATGAAAGTATTGAGCGTTTATAAAAATTGGATGTTAAAATCCGTCATTCACAGTGGCGCCAAAGTGATACTGAAATGTCTCTGAAACATCAATGTTTATCTGAAATTGAAATCTTAAACAGCATCACAGCAGTGACTAAGTGGCGCAGCTTAAACCAATACATTTAAAATGATGTTGTCCCAATGCAATCAAGTATCTATGGATCTTGTTAGTACACCACACCTGAGTACACTCTGTTGACTATTGACTGTATTTGTGTTCAGGCACTTCTGCCTTCAGGTCCGTCTGTACACGGCTCAGTCTGGCTGTCTTATTAGATTAGCATGGTCCTAGATAAGTGTGTGTGTGCGTAAACATATTTGTGTGTTTGGGGGTTGGAGATATATTAGGAGGTCCCCATAGATGCCCTTAGGTGTTGTGGAAACGTGAGTGTTTTTGAGTGCTCCTTCAACCATGTAGCGCCTGTCTGATGAGGCCCCCTCACAAACAGACGTCTATGCGCACACATAAACACACATGAAAACATATACAGTGCAATTATCCAGCTTTGTTTTGATGCTTCCTTCCTCCAGGGCTTGTTTTAATGCTCTGTTTTATTTACACGCATGCATAAACGCCCACTATATGTGACTGAAAATGCAAAAGAAAAACATAAAGACAGATTACTTTGCCTTGATTTAATCTTCTCTGTTAAAGATATCAGTCCAGCCAGCTGCTTCCATACAGAGAGTGCAGTCAGAGTGAATATAATAATAGTGACAACATTAATAAGACAAATACACGCATACACAGCTAGAGGTCAAAGTGTGAAGTCGACCACACAACAGTTCCAGTGTGTTGCTCAAGGGCACGAGGCGCATTTCCAGTCGGATTATTTCATGGGAATTTTTTACGAGGGTTTTTTTTTCCTAGAAAAGCGTCTGACATCCAGTCTGGGTCATAGACTTTTAAGACCGAACTGGTCAACTTTTCTGATACCGCTGTTTATCCTTGAGCTTAGACTATACTAACTCAATGTGACATTGGTTCCCATGTCTACAAGGGTTCCCGTGGCTTCCTGTTCACAGCTAGAAGTCAACTTTTAGCTTCATTGCTTTATTCTTGATTAAAAGGAACATATTGTATTGTTTGCCTTCTGAACACATGCCCACACACACACACACACACACACACACACACACCCACCCTCCAGATATAGATTCAGCGTAATTGTGTCTTGGAAAACAGAGTGCACAATCAGCTTTTCATACGTATTTGGTAGTAAACATCTTGGTCGTAGTCAGTGGTGTTTCTGATGTTTGGTAAAGTCTGGAAGGTTCAGAAGGTTGGGGGACCTCAGGATGACTTCATTGTAATATTGTAAATATTTTAATTTGTCGCATGGCTGTAAAGTCCGGTCTCGGTCTCAATTCTGGTCTCGAGACAACTTTTTTTGAGATCTTGGCGCTTGTCTTGGATCTCGTGTCTTGTTGGATTTGAAATTCTTGGCTATTGAGAACTGCTCAAGTTGTTCCTGGCCAGGAATTTAGATTATTAGAGTATTTAGATTAGATCCTGATAGGCAGGTTGGCGCCTTGTATGGCAGCCTCTGCCATCAGTGTATGACTGTGTGTGTGAATGGGTGAAAGACACTATTGCCTCTTATGGTGTTTAACAAGGCTCAATTTGCTCTGGACTCGGTCTTGACTCAGGCTCGACTGGACCTGGTCTTGGACTTGATTAAGTTGGTCTTGACTACAGCCCCAATGTGTAGTTTATGGCCAAATACCTGCAACATTAATGACATCCCCATGAGCCTCAGCTGTACTTTGTGTTTAGTGCTAATTAGCAAATGTGTGTATGCTAACATGCTAAACTAAGATGGTGAGCCTGCTCAACATGTTAGCGTTGTCATTGTGACCATATTAGGATGCAAACATTAACATTTTGCTGTTACCACCACTGTCCCAAAGTATTGGAGTATGGCATATGTACAGAGGGTTTCAAATGTAGGCCTGATCAGCAGGGATGCCACTAAGAATTCATTTTCATCATCAGTTAATCTGTGTTTCCATAACTAATTTATTCATTGTTTGTTCTGTAAAATGTCAGAAAATGGTGAAAAATTGCCACTACCGTTTCCCAGAGCCTAACACAACATCCAAGCAACACTCAACAAACTTAGAGTTATTCACTTTACTATCATATAAACAAAGGGAAGCAGTTAATCCTAACAATCGAGAAGCTGGAAACTAAAGAATTGTTGGCATGTTTACTTATTTTGAAAAGGACTTTAACAATTAATCAATTTCAAAAAAATGTCTGACTCTTGATTCTGAATCTGTGTATCCTTTGTTCTTTTCATATTCAATTGGGAATCCAAAATCGGAAAATGAAAAAAAAAAATGTTATGTCGTTATTCATTTATTTATTCAACACAATACCCAAAAAAAAAAAAATAACGGCTTGTTTTTCGTACTTTGATTATATGCTCACGTCAAAAACAGGAAATGAAAAAACAGGCCACGGACTGAATCTGATTTTGATATTTAATGCGTCTGATTTGTGTGACCAGGAAATTATCAGATAATTTCATAAAAGACTGAAAGAAACAACAGAACTGACCCGTTATGCAGCTGTGAATTTGACATAGGATTGTTCAATTCTGTCAAATTCTGTCATGGATGTTAACGCTGTGTGTTTGACTTAAACTGTCTTTGCCTATAGACTACATTTGAAGTAAATATCTGGCTCATTTTTTCACAATGGAGGAATGAGATCATAGATGAAAAAATAAACAGCGAGTTCAATGTTTGATACAACAGCAAATAGGAAAGGAAGGTTACTCCATACAAGCTAATAGTTGTAAATGTTATCTACAAGCTAAACATTAGTTAACCAGCCATTCCTTTCTACCCTCTGTCATCAGTATGAATCTTGAACTGAAATTTACATAAAACCTTATGCATAAAGCTTGTCCTTTCAGGCCAGTTATGATGACCTCACACACTGGCTAAGGTAATAATACACTTAATAATAATAAACTTTATTTGTGTAGCACCTTTCATACAAGAAAAGCAGCTCAAAGTGCTTAACAATGAAGATGCACTGAGCGCGTCACATGAAAATGAATACAAAATCATATTAGATGGAAGACACAACCGGGAAAAAAAATTATATAAGATAAAAGTGGTGACCTAAACAAGCCGCTAAACAGCAAACTGTGGGTTCCTCATTGGTTTTGGAGATGTGACATCTATAGTAGAAGACATGGTGTCGTTTTCTCCATCGCTGGCCCTCCTCTCCTCCTCCAGTAGTAGTGGATGTGGCAGTGTAATTGAAAGCAGCTTGCTCTGGTGTCATTCACAAACTCTCATCTTAACTCTGGAAGTTTAGGGAGCTATGGGGAGAGATAAAGAGGAGCTGAACATGAGGAGAAAACGAGGAACAATAGAAAGAGGAGAAAGGAGCTGGAGGAGAGGAGATGAGGGGGTTTATGGAGAGAGAGAGAGAGAGAGAGAGAGAGAGAGGGTGGGCTTGTGATGGGCATCTGGAAACAATGTAATTTGGCTGAGTCTGGCTCTGGAGAGAGAACTAATGTTTGTTTAATGTGGGATTGTCCTGGACATGTAATTGCTCTCTTTTACGAGAGAGAGACTGAGAGGAGGATATAAAAAAAAAAAACGTCGTCAAATGCTCTAAGCTGTGGGTTAAAGCTGGGCGCATTGTGTTAATGTCTCCCTCTTTTTTTCTCTGTCTCCCCCTCCATTTCCCTCCCTCTTGATGTCTGCCTCTCTCTCATACACACACACACACACACACACACACACACACACAGAGCACACCCCCCATCCTTGTATGTGTTTGTGCTGCTGTGTCTGGTTAGTGTCAGGGAAGAAAGAGTGAAGGGTAAGGGCCCCTTGAACCCCCGGGGGACAGCCAGAGGCTCCCAGTCCAAGCAGGGCAGCTCTCTCGGGGCCCCCACGCTTGCTCTCTGCAGCCTCTGCACCTCTGATCGCACATGTTTGTCTTTTTTCTTTTCGCCCTTTGAGATATGTGCAGTGACATGCAGTATGTGCTGGTACACTCGCAAGCAAACATAAAAAGAAAGGAAGTATGAGCTGTGTTGCATTGCATTGCGTTGTGTGTCACTGTTGATGCTCCCAGCCAGTGGTAGTGGTAATGTTACTTCTGTGCCTCTTCGTCTGTTTACTGTTGCACATTTCTGGGAAGAGACTACAAGCACACGCACACACACACACACACACAGAGAGAGAGAGAGAGCCAGAAGCATGTTGGACCACCCTGTCTATGTGTTTATGTGCGCTGGTTGAGTCACAATCTGTGATCTCTTTTTAATAGCCAGAGTAGACACATGCATTAGCTTTGTAGCACCATTCTTTTTGTTTAGGGAAAGAGCAGAGCCCGAGGATACATCAACAGATAATAAACATTATGTCTTCTGTTTATTATCAGGCCTTCCAGGAATTTACCACTTTTCTTATTAAGCCTCAAAATTGTTTCGTAAAATTTTTCCCATTAATGCTTCAATACCTCGTAGAAATTGTGTTTTTAAAGTCGATTAGTGTGCAGTCTCTGAAGTATTTGTAGGTGAACAGATAACCATCAGGAAATTATCTTTTTTTTCTTTTTTGATTGCAATTTTTAATTGCCTTGAGTGGGTTTTACATTGTCAGTCAATGACTCGAGCATACTCTTACTCACTGGCCTAATGCAACCTTTAATGTCCCATGTAGAGCTAGACCAATAAATCGTCCAGGACGCATAGTATGGTCATAATTTTTTTTTTAAATCGAAGGAATCCATATCAAGGTTTTGTTTTGGTTTATGTAAAGTATTTATATGTTAATAACATTTAACCTTTAGTATTTAAATGTATATATATATATATATAATTTGTTTTTCTTTAATTGTATCTGTCAGGCTATAGTCACTTGTACATGGAACAAGATTTTGAGACCTAATATTAAAATATTATATATATATATATATATATATATATATAAAATTAAATATATACCCAACTATCTTTCCTGTAAGTTTCCCTATTTAGCATTTTTACGCAGTATATTTAAGGGATAATGTACAGCGAGCTGGTCATTGTTGTGAAATAAACCCCGACAGGGCGATGCAGCACCCCGACACGAAGCGGTTTTCACAACAATGACCCGCTCGCTGCACATTATCCCGCTTATTACACGGCTACTTACTTAAGAAATCAATAATTTGACACAAAAACTGTCCTCCAGAGTCTGAGATCAGTACTGCGTCCATAGCAACGGTCTGTTATACATAGCAACGGTGTGCTATAAAGAAATAACAGACCATAGAACGCTGTGATTAACCAATCAGAATTGAGTATTCAACAAAGCCGTGTAATAACTGTTTATTAATGTATAGTATTTTTTTATGAGAACTTCTCCTATGTAGACATGTTTTATATTATTACAACTGTATTTTACCATAGCGTCATTCATTATCTGTTTACACAACAACCTCCACTTATTGAGGAGGAGTTATAGTTGTTGACAAATACATTAATAAACACTGATTACGACTACAGTATAGTGAGTTTTAAACAGTGGGCAACCTCTGGGTCTGAAAAGTGAAGCTAATGCAGAAGTGTCTTAAACTTGCATTCTTTCTAACAGCCAGCAGGGGGCGACTCCTCTGGTTGCAAAAAGAAGTCTGATTGTATAGAAGTCTATGAGAAAATGAGCCTACTTCTCACTTGATTTATTCCCTCAGTAAACATCGTAAACATGAGTTTATGGTCTCAATCGCTTGATGTTTATTTAGTAAATTATGGTCCCATTTAGAGTCAAAGACGTGTCACTTCTGGTTGCAAAAAAAACAAAATGGCGATGGCCAAAATGCAGAACTCGAGGCTTCAAAATGGGAGACGTCATGATGACGATGTCCACTTCTCATACAGTCTATGGTTTTAAACCATTTTAAATGTTTATATACTGCTCATAAATGCTGAATAAATGGACTTAAAGTAAAGTATGGAAAGTTCTGGGAAATGTATTAATATATGTATGTTAATGTATCTCAGACAGTATTCCTCGCTTCCAGTCTCCTTTTCCGTCCTCTCCTGATCTTTCTCCCCTCTGCATATTTTGTATGAAATGGCTATGTTCAGTGTAGCCTCCACACGGCTCAATCACAAATGGGAATCTCATGTATTTTCTACTTCTCAGTTTCTGAGATTGTTAAATATTGCAGTTTCATCGCCCGGGCCTTACGCCGACTTTCCTCCATGTCCATTTCGTCTAATTCCACGGTGCTGATGGAGACTCTGGGACAACATTATGTGCAAGGGCAGAGCTCAGTGTCTCCCTTCATACATGGTTTACCTGAAAGTAGGAATTGATTGATTGAAGTGTGAATTATGCTGTCACATTTCTTATAGTCTTTTTGATGTAGAACCAATTCGCCCCCTCAAGACTGATGTACATTATCATACCGCTTTCCCTGAGATCAGAGGTTACCGTGCACACACACACAGAGAGCTTCTTGTCATTCCATGTGAAAAATACCCAGCGGGGAGAGAGAAATGAGGAAGGTAAAGGGGGCCTATACGTTTTACTTTTCACAATTTCATACCTTTCAAACCTTTCATTTATGTGCCTACAGTTGAAGATTTTGGCTTGTGGTCTGGAGTCTAGCAGTATGACATAAGGATTATTAACTAGGTTGTTGTATCAGGTACTTCTGAATTGATCTTATTACAGTAGGTGATGTAGTGAGAAGCAGCTTGCAACCGGCAGAGGTATTCATCAGGCGTAGACAATGGGAGCTGTCAGTACAATGTGTGGATCTTTCGTCCGACTTCTGCCTTCAGTTTGCTTTTAGGATCCAGCACCTGCAGATGTTTTGTGGATTTGCGTGCTCTACTCTCTGTTTGCCTGTGTTGGCCATTAATCAAATACATGCGAGCGCACATTCCTGGTAGATTATTTTGCTGCTCCGTATTTCTACTGTTTACCTCGCGATTACCGCGATGAAAGATAAAATGATTGCCGCCGTGATAACTTTCCAGAGAAGCAAAATTACTTCCTCGTCCTCATTTGGTGTCTGCTAGGCCTTCAAACTCAGGGATCAAACTAGACTTCCTGAATCATATCTCATTGTCTCACCAGGAAGTGAAGCAACACACCCCCGTTAATGCTGCAGCACCTTGCATTTTTTTAACAAACACAGGGATGTTTTGAGTCTGAATGCCCACTGATGTGTTGTGAGTAACAAGCCTCAGTAAAAGGGGTTTAATAAAGACATTGTTTTCACCTGTACAGAACCAAACTCAAGGTATAAAAACCTTTTAGAAAAGTTAAAGGTACTAAATTTGAAATCCAGAGCATTAATATAGCAGCAAACAACTATTTACAATGTAAAGATATGGAGGATGAATGTCTACCTGAGCTGAGAATGAAGTCACTCTCCCTCTGTGTGTGTGTTGTAATCAGAGCGTCTCTGTGCTTTGTTTACATAGCCGCTCCAGCCACGTGTGCACGTTTAACCTTGTTTCCAAGAAGTTTCCCGGTAATTTTAGTCCCGGGACTACTTTTCAAGGAACAAAAAGGTTTCTTCAGTCCATTGTTGTCTGCGTTTCCACCGCGGTCTAAAGACCTGTGAAGAATAGGCAAATTACTCAGCTGACGCATGAAAAAGCAACATGACGTGGGACGAGGGCTGCCGGTGGTAACAGCAGTAAACACACTCTGCAGCCTGCTGTTCAGTGTACCAATCCGTTTCATCTAAAACACGTTAAAAAAACATAAACGTTAGTTTTTACTGCTGCATAGTATTAACTGATGCACATTGGAGGTAATGAATGAATTGCAGAGGATAAAAAATGAAACTAAAGCTGGGGACACACCAACCCTACATCAGAGAACTAGCGGCGATGAAGGCACTCTGTTGCGTCGCCTTTCTTTTGTCCGACAAGTTGTACCCGAACATACGGCCAGTTAGCACGTACATTCTGCGCCTGCGTGAGATGAAATAACTCTCCACACCAGCAGGCGGCGGTAGTCTGTATTCGTCATTCAAAAAGGGAAAACCGGAAGACCGAGGACTGCGGATATACAAGCCGTTGTTATGATACGTACATACGATAATACGATACGATAATACTTTATTGTCAGACAGGTCTGAAATTTGTTTTGCATAACATCAGCTCCATTTGCAACATCACAAAAAGGACAAAGACAAGAAACAAGGATACAAACATTTAAACATTACAACCACAGAAGACGATATTCAGGGCCCTTCAACGTACATTTGATCTGGGATTAGGCTCCATATTTAGTTTTAGGATTGACTGGTGTACAAAAGAGTGCTTCAGTCTAACCTTATTAAATCGTGGAACCCTGTATCTCCGATTTGATGGTAACAATTTATATTCACTGTTCAAAACATGGTTGGGGTCAGAGACGATGGTGTTAGCCAGACTTAATATGTTATTATGATAGGCTGATTCATAGAGTTTCTCAAGGGGTTGACCTACAATCTTTGAGCAGATTTTCATTTGGTGGAGCAGTTTTGACTTTAAAGTAGTGGACAAATTCTTGTACCATGTAGTATAACAATACTGCAGGACACTCATAATCACAGAAGTGAAAAACAAAAGAAGAATTTGTTTACTCATGACATGAAACAAAGCGGCGTCTGCCGACTATTTTCAAACCAGTTTCACTCACCACTTAGCTTCATTCCAGATGGCCGTGTCGTTGTGAAAATATCCGTGTGTTGGAATGATCAGATGAGATGATAATGAAAAATGAGAAGAGCCTTCTGTGTTTTTCCCTCTTGACTTTACTCATTGGCTTGCTTTCCTCACATCCGTTTTTCTTCTCGTGCACGGATTCGTTTAAGCTGAACCGCCAATCAGAGTGATTTCTCTCACCAAAGGGCACCACCGCCGATTCAACATACTGAATCGGCCGAAAAACCTCCGACACAGGCAGACTAGAGCCGGTTGCGGGACACATCCGACGATGCGGGACACACCAAAAAACGAGCTCAAAACTGTCCGACAGCCTTCAGAGCGTCTGTCTCCAAAGTAAATCATCCGTTGAGCGCTTGATGGTTATTTATTTGTGCTTTAGAACATAATCGCTTTGAAACAATCAGCAATGAGTTCCTCAAAAGGTTCCTAGGAAAGGAAGTAAGTGTAAAGTAAGTGCTTTAGTGCAGTGTGTGTGCCCCACTGGCTAGCTAATTGCCGCAGCTCTGCACTGCTATTATACAGCGGTAACCACTGATAACGCAGTCCCGACCAGCATCGCCGAAGTGCAACGCCCACCCTCTGGTTTCCCCCCCAGGTTAACACTGCTAGCCGCCGGCCGGTTGAGAGCCATGTGGAGGCAATCCCTCAGTTATAGATATGCTCTGAATTTGGAATTTAACACCTTTTAACCCCGAATAAAATACTCTATAATGATGTCGATCTTTACAAAGTCCAAGTCACCTCTTAGACTGATGCCACTTGCTCATTATGTTACCCTCTCAGTCTCGATATAAGTCTGTCCCCTTGTGTTCCTCTCATTAAGTCCGTATCCTGCTGAGAGCTGACTTACTCACTGACCTCCCGTTTTACTCTCTCATCTCCACAATTTTTTTCCCTCACCTGCCGAGTGAAGACAATGCTAGACCTAGTTGTTAGTTTACTTGTTAGCCTGTCTCTCTATATATCTGTCAGCCTCTTATCTCTTCTCCTCTTTCGCTCCGACTCTCTCGCTCTCTCTCTCTGTGTCTATTCCCGGGCAGTAGGAGTGCCACCCCTGCAGGCAGCAGGTGTTCTGGGGTCCTAATGATTGTCTGCTTCCAAATGGTAATTAGGGCAGCCCCGCTGTGCCCTGGTCTTTTCCTCGTCGAGGCGCAGCAAAACAGAGCACAGCTAGAAGCGGATCAATTAGCACTGCCCACCTATCTGCCAGAGTGCTGCTGTTGCAGCTGTTGGCGTCATCTCTTTTTTTTTTTTTTATCATTATCACTGGCGTCATCATCGACATCACTGCCCCCTGCTGTTACTGCCAGCCAAGTCTCCGAGAGGTAGTGTGCTTATTTTAAACCGGTAATAAGGTGTCCGTCTGCAAATGTGCTGGACTTCCCCCTCCACATAGAGGGTGATGCAGCAACACAGTCCTTCCTAAATAGATGCTAGACAGGCATTGTCGGTGCTGCAGTTCTGTATTTTGCTTCATTCTGTGTGCAACAAAGGATGTTTTGTGAAGCTATGTGGTAATAAGAGGCTGACCTGGGCACAGCGCTCCACAAAATGGTGTGATTATGACATGGCCGTGGTACCATAATGCAGGTCAGACAATGACCTATTTAAAAAAACTCCCAAAAGACAGGGCAGGCTGCTACTACTCAGCCAGTCTGACCTTCTCTGTCTGTCTACGTGGTGGGTTTTTTTCTTCTCTTCTCTTCATGCTTTCCTTTATCTATCTATCTTATTCGACAAACATTCACTCTTTCTGATATTGCATCAAAATGCAAATATTTACATTCTATTTCTGATGTATTCTGACCCTGTGAAAACATCTGTCTCGTAGGTGTGGCTTTTAACGCTCTCTGTGTATCTGTCTGTGTTTATCTCCATGCCCTTGTCTGTGTCAGTACTCTTTCTTAATATGTCTGGTTTGTCTGCCCTGCAACAGCCTGCAGTGAGCAGCGGGGCCAGCCAGGGAATCACTAAGCTATTGGTTTAATGATGCCAGCCCCTACTTTACAGGGATTTACATGTCTGTGTTTCTAAACACCCTGTCCGCACACACAAACACGCATAAAAACATGCATTGGTATGATAGGATGGCTAGACACACACACACACACACACAGATAGCGTAGTGCCGGCAATGTCCTTCCCAGTCACTGATTGCATCCGCAAACTCTATAATTTTCCTTGTCAGACAGATAGCAAAGGTCAAACATACCTGCAGACATAACACATTTGCGCTCAGCGTGTTGAAGTATTAGCAGCAGAATCACAGACGCACACTCACAGCCTTGTGCGAAACGAGTAAAATGGGGGCAGGATCATTGAGACTAATGACATAGCTCGCGTCTGAGGCCTGTGTTTTCCTGGGTGGAGAGAAGACATTAAATAGCGGCATGAGTGGCTGTGACTAAATGACAATGCAGCAGGCTGGAAAAATAGCACATGACTGGAGGAGAAGGAGCAGAAAAGAGGAGGGCAGGGGGAAGGAGAAAAAAGGAGGAAGGGGAGCGAGAGAAAGAGCCGCAACGGTTTCATGCAGTCAGACAAACACATGTCAGGTGTTTTCGGGCTGTCTAGCGGGTAAATTTTTTGGGGAAAACAAGTGCAAGAGCGGGGAGTGGAAGAGGAGGAGCCAGTATATTTAAATCCTGTCTGGGTTTCAAGTAGACCATGGACCTCCTAATCTCATCCACTTGACAAACATACACACTGGGCCAGGCAGACGTCTAGCTAGCCTATTTTCATGTGACCTGAATTCCCCAGTGTGGCATTTTTTCCCTGCCAGGCTAATCTCATTAAGCTGGGTGCAGAGCTGGAGAACAAACACACTAGGCATCCCTCACTCCCACTCTGCTTTCCTCTCCTCCTTTTGTCTCCTCTTCATCATGTTCACTTTCTCCCCCCCTACTCTCTTCTTCTGCGCTTCCATTTTTGTTGCCGTCTTCCCTCCTCTTCCTCCCACTCAGTTGTCTTCCGTATCCGTCGCTGCTTTCTGTCTAATTATGGCCTGCCACGGCAGAACAGAGCGGAGCAGGTCTAGCTAGGCGGCGGAGTCGAGCCCACAGAGCCACCTCTGCTTCCAGACGCACAATCAATCCTCATTATAGCCGGCTCTCCTGCCTTCCACTCGCCTCTTCAGGTCTGTCTGTTTAAAGCTCCAACGCCGCCGCGTGCACCTTCGTCCACCAGCCTGGAAATCAATGCATTATTGCATCTGTGTGGCAAGCCTGATTCATGGTCAACACACAACAGAATACAGTTATTTACAATCCTAATCCCACTGCGCACTTTTTCAGGGGGTGATTGTGTGTGTTCATGTGCATACAGCAAAAAAAAAAAGGCCACACAGCAAGCAAAGTTATTTATAAGATAAGGACTCGTTTCCGAAGCAGGGCACCGAAGATGGAATATAAAATGCTACCACATGCAGTTCTGTTACAGATGGTTAGCCCAGATTGGAGGTGGAATCTCAGCTTCCAATCAGTCTCGCTGAGCTGCTGTTTTGATTCTGGTCTTAGCTGGTATTAGCAAATTCTTGGTCAAAACAGGTCGTCATTAGAACAATGACGTTTGTCATGAATCCTTAAGGATAAGTCTCACTATGGAGAACATAAAGGCCGGTATGCTCTTTATTACACTTCCAATGGTTTTAAATATGTCCCATAGCGCCGAGGAAAAGATTTTTTTACCATAAAGTTTTACTGATTTATACATCTACACATTAAAGATTAAACTGGCTTGCTCAGCACCTCATTCTAATGTATTTTACAGGAATTGCAATATTTCCAGGGGAATACACTTCTCTCATTTCAAGCCTGAAATGAGGCAGGATGTAACCCCCAGAGGAAGTTGCTGATGATCACTGTCTAAGGCGAGGCTTCCTGTAAAGCAAAGATGGCGATTCATGTTTTGGGATCAACCGGCTGAACTGGTCGATTAAGTTTTTAAAGGAGTTATTTATTTATTTATTTCACTACGTTGCCTTTTAATGTCAGAATCCCGTTCGGAGCTACATCATAGACGATAGTACACAATCTGCATTTGGAAGAACAGTGGTCTGTATTTAAATTGATGCCCACACACTGCAGGAAAGCTATGCATCTGTGCTAAACTGTCGCCATAGAGGCAGGCGTTAACAGAGTAGAGAGGCAGCAATGTAGACTAAATCATAAATATATTTGTTTTACATTGTCTTGTAGGAAAAATCATTTCCACTTGTGAGTGGACTTCTAGCACAACGTTGCCAGGAAGGGAAAAGAAAGACACTTGAATGGAACAGAGCCATCATTAATGTTATTAGTAAAACGTGCTTTTCCTAGAATGATGAGTCAAAATGTCCGCTGTGAAAAAAGCCTGTTGATGATCAATACAAACATGGCGGTCCATTCATTGTAACGAGAGCACTCTCCGTTTATATGCCAAAAAAGTTCTTCTTATCGTATTTTAGGGTTAAAATGGACAGAGTGCATCCATGAGACATTTTTGATGTCCACAATTGGTTCAGTGACTTGAATTTGAAGTACTTGTTTTGAGTTTATTTTTACAGTATGGATTAGATCAGCCGATTAGACTGTTATCGGGCCATTAAGTGGCCGTTATCGGTGGTTATAAGCCCCATAGATGTGGGTCAGTAGGGCCCTGCTACACCCAATATTAGATTTTACACAAAACACAGGGCTTTCACCCAGGAGGCAGGGGTTCGCATCCCGTGCGAAACCAACAATTTGTAGTTGTCTTCGTGTTCACAAGTGTTAAGTTTCACATCCACTTTTCAAACATAGTTGTTTTAAGCCAAAACACAATGTTTTTTCCCTGAACTTAACTGTTTTTGTTGCCTAAACCTAAAGAAGCCATTCTGTTTGTGTTCAAAACGTAATGTTTCATTCAGTTTTATGTGTGAGAACATGTTTTTTTTTAGTATAGTAGGCACAGTAGTCCCCTCATGACCCACATCAACGGTGCTTATAGCGACCGATAACACCTATTCAATGGCCTGATATGGCTGTCAATCGATTAAAATATTTAATCACGATTAATAACAATTTTTTTTATCTGTTCAAAATGTACCTTAAAGGGAGATTTGTCAAGTATTTAATACTCTTATCAACATGGGAGTGGACAAATATGCTTGCTTTATGAAAATGTATGTATATATTTATTATTGGAAATCAATTAACAACACAAAACAATGAAAAATATTGTCCAGAAACCCTCACAGGTACTGCATTTAGCATAAAAAATATGCACAAATCATAACATGTCAAACTGCAGCCCAACAGGCAACAACAGCTGTCGGTGTGCTGACTTGACTATGACTTGTGCCAAACTGCATGTGATTATCATAAAGTGGGCATGTCTGTAAAGGGGAGACTCGTGGGTACCCATAGAACCCATTTTCATTCACATATCTGGAGGTCGGAGGTCAAGGGACCCCTTTGAAAATGGCCGTGACAGTTTTTTCTCGCCAAAATTTAGCGTAAGTTTGGAGCGTTATTTAGCCTCCTTCATGACAAGTTAGTATGACACGGTTGGTACAAATGGATTCATCAGGTTTTTTAGTTTCACATAATACCACTATCTTCACTCTAGCTTTACAATTGAGCCCGCTACAACCTAAAAGTCGCAAGTTGCGTTAATGTGTTAAAGAAATTAGTGTTGTTAAAACAAATTTGCGTTAACGTGTTATTATCGCGTATTATTATTATTGACAGCCTTAATATATACCAATATTAGCTTATTAAAGATATATCAATATCAGGGTATATGCACAGAAATGCCCAATCTATGTTTGAGGTCATTTAGAAACAATGAAGCCATTAAAAGTGTCCCGCTCAGTGCATGTCTCTAAGGCATTCTGTATGTAAAAAAAAATGGGAATTTGGTCTATAGATCTTTTTCAGATTTACTCAAAAGCATACAGCTTCTCAGTGTGACTCGGTCGTGCTATTCCTGCTAATCATACAGACCCAGGATAAGGGTTAAAGAATCTTTGCCAATGTGTGTTACAGTGTTGGTCATTCTACCATTGGACTTATTTCATTAGTGCACCATCATCGCATTAAGCTAAGCCACTTTCGATGTTCTTGACTCTGCATTTTTGTCTCAGCTTCTTCTTAGCTGTTGTCTTTTCGCTCTGTTCTGCTCAACATAGATATACTGTTTATAGAGTCAGTACATCTCAGGGCGAATGAGCTTCTAAGCAGCTAATGGTATACTTCTTCAAATACACTTGCTATAAATTCATAATATATATATATTTTTTGCTTTTTGGCAAATGAAAACCAGCTCGCCGTGCCTCATTTTGCTAACAGTGTTTGTTTGCATCAAGATGAAGCACGTTACTATTCATTGTCATGTATTTTTAGATTGGTTTGGAAACTGGCGGCATCATCGAGGGATATAATCTGTAATACCATCAGTACATGATAGATTTTGCAGAGCTCTGCCCGCAGTTGTCACACCACGGGAAATCATACATCATCTCTTGAACTGTATTCCCCAATTCATTGCTGCCTGCGTGGTTTTTATCTCTTCAGAGATTGTTCATTTTCCCACAGTCCTCTCTGCTGTTTCCGTTCTGTGCCACAATGGACAAAGACATGTGGGACGTTATCTTGCCGTGGCGGCGTCTGTCTATCTGTCTGTCTGTCTGTGCAGACGCATTATTGTGAGCACAGTAGCCAAAGAACAATGCGCGATAGAATCTCTGTTCTTAAACCGCAGGTTCCCCAAGTAGATCAGATGGTCTGATTAGATTTTACCTTGCTGCTTAGATTTCCACATTAATGAGAAGACCTATTTCCTTGAAACTACCAAACTCCCTAAAGTAGTGATATAGGGCTGTAGGCTAACTGTTTAAGAGCTACAATTAGTGGTAGAAAGGTTAAAGGTTTCATAGCACCAAAAAGCTGAACAAATAAAGGATTTATTGAATGGCTCTGTTGGATTGCTTTAGATTGTTCAGGTGTACCTAATGAACTGGTAACTCTGTCTTCTTCTGACTATTCTTTTCAGTTGAGCTACATATAGACTTCTTAGAAGAGGACATCCCTAGAGGTCTATCTAGAGGTCTTCACAGGGCCATTCAGTTCCCAATAACCAAGACTCAACCGGGGACCCAAATCAGGCCAGGTTCTAAATTACATTCAGTCTAATCGAGTCCCATAATATTGCTGCGGGTTTAGAGTATGTGTGTTAAAGGGTCGGTCCATTATTTTGGGGGGGGGGGGGGGGGGGGGGGGGGGT